>JAANSK020038244.1:0-17605 GCA_011763485.2 Isoetes engelmannii
CGGACGGCCCCTTGATTGGCTTGCCAGGCCAATAAGGGGGAATGATCCAGCTTTTATACGGTGGGAGCACCGTAGATGAGTTGGGTACGTCACATAGATGTATGGGGTTGCCATCCGGGTGTCAACTATGGCGCTTTGTTTCTTCTGTTTATAAATTGCTTTTGCATTTTGAAAGCTTGCCTCCATCAAATAGATGGCACAGAGGATGCATTGCATATGGCTGCAAACAAGAAAAGGAGCCAAACTAAATGCAAACTCTGCTGCCCATTTTGCCGCACTAGCCAGGTGATCTACCCCTAGACTTGCTACAAAGAGTTTAGATGGATTGGATCATTTCGTGGGTATAGTGAATGTATGTTTTTCTTACTGGTATCACCCTTTGCCGGATAACAGATAACGTAAGGTTATCGGCCTACCCGAGTCTTGATAATAGAAAATGCATGATCGAGGCTATAGTACGTCCAAGGCTAGAGTTTTGGCACATAAGGCCGAGGCTTGTTTGGGCCGAAGGCGGGGCCGAGGCCTCACATACCAAATATCTCGCTGAGGACGTACAGCCAAGGTCACGCATTTTTTGCTATCAGACGAGGCGAAGCCCAATAACCGCCTTATCGGGCTTGTATGCGAGGACAAAAATGCTAACTTTTTAGTACCCAAAAAAATAAATAAAAATAAAATAAAAGCCAATTTAACTCACTGTATGTGTATTAACATTGCAATTTTTTTTAATACAATATAGATCATTCTTGCCTTCAAAAAAAAAAGAAGAAAAAAAAAGCCAATTTAACCAGTATTGATAATTAGTTATTAGTACTCCTCTAGTACTGATAACCAGTACTCGTGTATTATTGGTAACTAGTTATCAGTACTTGTGTAATACTAATGACTAGTTATCAATACTGGAGGATTACTGATAACTAGTTATCAATACTCATCCAATACTAATAACTAGTTATCAACTTGTACTAATACTGATAAGCAAAAAAAAAAAAAGGGACTCTCCCTTTATACACACAAAAGTCCGATAAGGAGCATTGCTTCTTACCATTTCATAATTAAGCTTACAGATAATTGCAAGCAGGGAAATATTTGGTCGCATCATGCGGCGTAACAAGAGGTCTGCCACCTTTGAACCTAAATATTTAGAGGCAAAGGTAAATCCCTTTCTAGCTCCATAGGAGATTAGATTGGTCTAGTTTCAGAGGCAGGATAATCTGGCAATTTAACAGTTTGCAAGTCTTGTACAGTTTGATGTTAGTCTAAACCCTAAACCTTAAACATTTGAAACATGGATGCCACCGGAATGGTTTCCCTTACCAAAGCAAAGAACTTATAGGCGATTGAGGGGAAGCGACCAACAATATATGACAACAAAAAAATCGGACGACGAAGATAACTATTCAGCTGCCGCTGCCACTGCCCGTTGCCCCTCCCATCGCCGAAGAACCCAGATAGCACATGATACCTAGTAACCTATGAACAATTATTGTCTAGATATGCACACACCTTTAAGAAGATTGTTAATACCTACTGGGAATAGATTACACGCAACTTCAAAATGTGTGCTATCTAGTAATAACCTATGATCATTTTCTTTCTAATGTTATCAAATCATAGCAAAAGGAAGTACATGAACAACAACCGTTTGTTCGGAAAGCAATATTATCTTTCCATTTGATTCTAGTAAAAATTCTAAATATACCCTTCAAGTTTGTAAATATTCCACAAATACCCTCCAACTGAAGAGTATTTTAAAAAAATCATAATATAGTTTTTAGGGAAAATTCTAAATATATACCCCTCAACTTTGCAAATATTCCAAAAATAGAAATTTGCTGCCGACTACCAGGCTAGAGTCGAAGCACGGTTTTAGGAAGCTTATAGCCTACTTTGTCATTACATTCCTTTGGTACCTATGAATCATGCCACAGTTTTGGTCTGACTCAGCCAAAATTTTATTTGCAGGACGAGACAGTCGTAAATTGTGCAGAAACTGCATGCCATGCTTTTGGTGAGTTTGGAAAGAATAGGGGACATAACTGTAACCATTCAACAAGCTCTAACTTTTCTGGCAGGTCAGTACCATCACGAATTCGTTCCTTATGTACCTTAGCTATGTCTTTTGATTATTTTAATTATAATATAACATAACATATTCCAAATTGATGGCGTTTCTAATGCTTTTGGCAGAGATTTGCACTACCTCTTCCACTAGCAACTTTCTGCATTCTTCTATATCCATATATCAGAGGTGCAGTCTCCTCCACTATATCTCATTTCGTGCGCTAGTGCTGGACCTTCTGGTTCATTTCCAAAGTCAACAAAGAATTTGTCATTGATTGTTAGACCGCCCGCGTCGGTGTCACAGTCAATTTGTAGCATATGAGAACCCTGCTCTAGTAAGCTAGGATAGAATTGACGATCCCAAGCACTGAACAGAGAATTTGTAAGATATAAACGTTTTCCATCAAGGCTCAGCTGCATCATCTGTGGTCCACCTCTCAACTTCTTTCCCTGGAAAAATCCAAACGACCACATTCATTTCCTGTCTCAGACCTTACCAAAACCATCAAAGTTTAAAATTCAAATTTACCTGCACCTCAGGAACAGTAGATTGCCAAAGTTCTCCATTGGGTTTCTCTACTATAACATTACTTCCTTCCCTGACAAGGCCTCCCAACCAAAGCTGTCCTGTCAGATATGGATGTGCAGGGTCTTCAATGTTGTATTGCCTCAGGTCTCCGTGAAGCCAATTAACAAAGTAGAGAAAGCGGTCATCCAAAGATATAAGGATGTCTGTAATAAGTGCTGGCATTTCTGGTAAAATCCAGTTTTGGACCTTCAGTGGTGGTACAGAGATTACCACCTGCATATAAAGGAAAAGTAACTGGTTAATTCTAAGGAGCTACATCTTGGGATTTAAAATTAAACAGGATATTGTTTAGGTTTAGTCATGCACGTCTCTACTGAAGGATTAGTATGTGAGAAATGAAATATTACAAGGCCCTATAATATTAGTGCAAATATAGTACTTGCCTCATGATCCCAGCTCCCATCTTCCTTGGGGAAGAAGCGTACGATGGTACTGCTGAGAGCACAACCTACAAAACCTGTGACTTTGTCCGGATCGTGCAGAAATCTAACCTGGAAAACATGCCAGACCACACATAAAAAATGATTCAGAAGATGATTACTTCTTTTTCAAATATTTATGCACCTCTAGAGGAATGAGGCCTGTATCTCCTAGATCTAGGGTCTGCTTTAATATTCCATTTGACCAATCATAAACAAAAAGATGCCGTCCATATAAGCCATCCGCTACATGCTGAGGATTAAATCCCTTGGTAAAGGCTGCAGGTGCACCCCAAGAAGAGCTTATCATTACGTTGTGACGCGGCTGATACCAGTAATCATAGCCAAACGGAGGGCTGTTTCCAGGTTTTTCCCATCTGTATGAATAATAATGCCATCAAATACACACAAGTGAACTGGCTACACTTTATTCAATCTGACTGGCCACAAAATTTAGTATTGATATAGTGCAAAAGGGAGTAAGCAAATTTCTTCCCAAGTTGTTCATTGGTATAAAGAGAGTTCTGTTACACTAAATGGAACAATTCAAATATTTAGAGCTCAAAAGCAAATATAAAAAAATACTAACCTTCCTTTTATGTTGAATTCCGCATCTAAAACCAGGAAGCCAGAGCCTGCAGCATTACCATCTCTATCCCCAAGACATGAAATTAAGACATCTCCAGATGCAAGGCAATGGGAAGTATGTGGGAAAGATAAACCAGTTTTCTCCACAACATCTTCTGGTTCAATAACTTTGTGTAGAACAGGTCCTTTGGGGTTCAAAGTATCAACGATGTATATCCTTGTTGAACTATCAAAGATTGATGTAGACAAACAAAGTAGAAAATGAGACGACACGGTCATAAGCAACTTCGCAAAAAATACAGATATTTTCATGTGCCACATCTTGCACTTCTCAAATAGTTGAGTAACTTACGCAAGAGAAGGAATAACAAGATATCGTCGAGCAGCACCCTTTTTACCGTAACAGGAACTGCAAGAATTCCATCCAAAGTGATGCAATTCATCATTTAAATTATTTACTGGAAGCCTATGAATAACAGATCCATAAGACGCTGAATTAGGATCCACATCTACTGTTGCTAAGTAGTCTGGTTTTTCCCTGCCTGTACCTGCATTGCAAGTTTGAAATCGGTCAAAGAATATACTTTTCTGAAATAATAAATTATATTATAATATGCACTCGTACTCTAGCACTGTAAGACTGGATACCTTACTTAAACATGCTACTGATGGCAAAATACCAACAGAAATTCGTTCTATATATTCATCTGCTCTTAAGGGCATAATTTTAGTGGAAATTCGTGTAGAAATATTGTCCAACATTATGCCTCTTACTCTCACACTAAAAATGCAGAACACTCGCTCCGTCCCCATGTGTGCATGATAAGTGAAACCCAAAGAATAATCAGATAAATTGCATCGTCATATCAAAATAACTTGTCCTTTGAAATGCCAGGCTCCTACTCTTTCTTTTCAAAACACTCATTTTGCAAACCTTTAATTAACCGTTGCTGTTTAAATTATCTGACTTTTAAGAAGCAGAGTTGGAACAATATCAATGCCAACTGCTGACTTATATGAAAGATTTTCTCTTCGTCAAGTTTGATTCTATTCTTCAAACGCAATGGCATGTAATTTACTCATAAGATGTGTAGATTTGTTTGTTACCGTGGTATAAATGAATGTAATTATGCATGAAAAATAATAACAGATCATACCAGTATATAAGGCAGTGACATAAAGTAAAGTTTCCCGAGGTCCCTTTGTAGCTTCCAAAGGGCTAGGGTACCCAGGGCCACTGCAGCAAGAAGATGCTGGTAAGGAATCTACAACTACCATCACGTCTGCTGTCTTCTGATTAACAGGAGAACAATCGATCATCAAACTAAGCAAAATGCGAAAAATCGACAAACAGAATAAGCACACACAAGGTTTAGTTTCTCGGATGCTTATGAAAAAAAAACAAACAATTCCCAAATCCCAATCGATCTAGAGAAGTAATATTGGTTCATGATCAGCAAATTCCAGGAAGGTAGAAAAGCTGAGAAAGGTGGAAGAAAACCTGTTCTTGATCGATTGACGGGAGGCCACTGAGCGATGGTACGAAGATAAGCCACTGATCGATTGACGGGAGGTCCCTGGACTGTCACATGTATATAGTGTTGTATTTGTATGTCTAGGTACAATAAATGTATTATGGGCATATTGTATTTGTTTGTCTAGGTACAATGAATGTATTATGGGCATAAATAACCCACGCTTCTATGGATAGGATATGTCGTCTAAAAACTGTCCCATGCAAGACTTGCCATGTGTAAAGTCAAAGTCAAACTATAGATCCTAGGCCTACCGTCTTTGTTCTTTTATAATGATGTGGCGGCCAAATGCTTATTGAGTCAAAGAAGCAACGTCTATGAGGAGTCAAGCTCTTTTATAATGATGTGGCTGCTAAATGCTTATTCAGTCAAAGAAGCAACGTCTATGAGGAGTTAAGCTCAAAGAAGAGCTAGATAACGTCCTATGATGAGGCATTATGGCCCACGCAAAGTGGCCTCAATAGCCGAAATGGCCTCGGCTGTACGGCTTAATGTTCTGGTCCAAGGCATTTAGGAAGAAGAAAAGCTCATGTCTGCAAATTCGTAGTTCCCTTTCGGCCATTTGGAGCTTTACCCGTTTCGGTTTGGCTGTGTTGGCCTTTCTGGTGGTTCTCCCCCAATTTCTCATCATCTTTTAAAAAACTTGTTTTAAAAATTCAGCTCTATGCTTGACATTTTGGGGTGGTTTTTGTTCTTTTTCCTTCTCCGATTTTTTAATATGAAGAAATGGCCTCCTTGTGAAACTGGATGCTTCTTTTCTGGGTTTTTATTAAAGCAAGTTTTTGGAAGTGTGAACATGGAGAAGCGCGGAGGTCTTGGCTATGTCCGTTGAGGAGGATTTTTCAAAACAAGATGAAAGATTTGTACATCTACTTGTTGACTTTTGCATTTATGAGATTGTAATTCTGCTTGTTGGGTATGACGCAGATCTGTCGCTATGGCGCTGGAGAAGCAGGGGCGGCGTAGAATGGGCACGTACACGCGGCAGCAGTTTCACTGTTATGACCATAACATTCATAACAAAAATGTTACTGGAGATAACACTCGTCGGTGTGTGGCTGAGATCAAATCCTGGGCCTAAATGATGAGGTCCAAGACATTAAGAGACAATTAGGTTTCCCAATTAACCCTTTAGTTGTTTAAGACTGTAAAGTTATGCTTTGTTCTCTTATGATGATGTGGCGACAAAATGGTGCTTATTGAGTCAAAGAAGCATTGTCTATGAGGAGTCAAAGAAGAGGCAATTAGGTTTCTCACCCAACCCAACTAACAATTTAGTCGTTTAAGGGTGTAAGTTTTAATTTGAAAAATTACTATGGCTGTGGGATCACTTTTGTTTTAAAGTGACGTGTAAACATGTGGTTGCAGATCTCGCTTTCTTGGTCATGCAGCGTGGCTTTTCTACATTTGCAAACAACCATCAGTCAACAAAAGAGTATTTCGAGAATTTTTTACATATGCTTGCTTCGGGATCATTTTTTTTGCACTGGGCAGGCCGATTACTGTTTTTACCTGCAGAGAGCACATTTGAATCACATCTTCTTTCCAAGGCATAGATTTTCTCCAAGCGTCTTGCCCTAAAAATTCACATACCCACCCCCTCCCCCCCCCCCCCCCCCCCCGCGAATGGCTTCGTTTGATTGTATGCGACGAGTTATGAAAGGCGGGTTTTATTGTTGCTAACAGACGTAGGGATAGGATCCTCGATTTCACTGCCTTGTTTTGTGCATATACAATTTTCCTGACCCTGTTTCTTGCATCCAGAGGCATACGTGAGTAGTTTATATTCCGCGTTGCTGCATCACTATTTATTTGTTTTAGGCTTCTCCTGAAGGAGTAGTCTCCTCTACATTTCATCAATGACCGTTCTTTTTTTAGTTTCGTTAAAAAGGTGATTAGAGTTCGAGTTTAATGAAAGTAATTAGAGTTTAATTGATTAGGAAAATATATTGAAAGAAACAGCCAAACAATGTTGTCTATTCAAATGATTAACTAGAGACAGAAATGATAAATGAGCACTAGAGTTAAATTAGAGCATGAATAAAACAACTCAAGTGTATCATTGTTCAAATGAGACTGAAATCATTACTGTAACAATGGTACTTTAACAACCACTATAGCTTTGCCAGCCCAAGCCTGCATACCGAATGCAGGGCTAGATCCAACCGATGAGGCTCAGATCCAGCCACCTGGATAAGCAAATCGGTAGCTGAAACCGCTGCTCAATGTTTCTATAATTTTGATCATATTTTTGGCTCCAACCCTAACTTCCTTATTTAAGTTCAATGGTTAAATATAACCAAACGAATAATGTACCTGAATATTCCACCTATGGACTTTGCATCTCATAATGCATGTATTAGAGTTTGGCATCGTCACTCTTGAACATGAATAGAGCATGAATAATTCCTTCATTCCCCTTTCATGCTTATTCATGTATCTTCAATCTATGCTTCAGAGAATTGAACTTGCTTATGCTCTTTATCTTGCAACACTCCCATGCTGCACTTGAATTTTGTAAACTTGATTTCTGGTAATTCCTTGGTCAATATATCAGCAGCCTGGGCATTTGTGTTAATATACTCTACTGTGATTACACATTTAACAACCATGTCCCGAACGAAATGAACATGTAATTCTATGTGTTTGGTCCTTTGATGCAACACAGGTTTCTAGTGATGGCGATACAACTTAAACTGCCTAAATAGAGTACTGTAGGCAATTTCTGACATATCTTTAGTTCATCCAGCAGGCGTCTTACCCAAGTTATTTCTTTAGCTTCCAATGTGGTAGCGGTGTATTCGGCCACTGCAGTAGACATTGCAACACATGACTGCTTTTTGCTCTTCCCAAGATATTGCAGCTCCTCTAACATCAGACAGAATCCGGAGGTTGATTTTCTAATGCCAATGTCACTGCCTCAGTCAGCATCTGCATGGCCAAATCAGAGTCATGTTGTTACTAGTATAAGTTAAAACATGGTTGATTGTATATTTCAAGTATCTAAATACTCTTTTTGCAGTCTTCTAATGTTGGTATCCTGGATTATTGTAGAATCTACTCAACAGGCTAACTGTGAAAGCAATACCAGGTCTTGTACTATTTAACATAAATAGTAAACATCCTATTAATTCTCTGTATGGTACATTGAACATTTGCATCTGCTCAAGTTCTGTCTGAGGGCTCATGTCAGAGGAGATTTTAAGACCTGGTGACATTGGGATTTTTGACCCATTGCATTCCACCATGTTGAAGCATTTTAACACACCTTCTATATTTCATTTCTGAGTTATACTCAATCTTTTGTTTTTAATGTCCCTGCTGACCTCCATCCCAAGGACTTTTATCAGCTCCTCTAAGTCTGTCATTTGAAACTTACTCTTCAATATCTATTTGCAGTGCTCAAGGATTTCTGAATCACTTGGAACTATGAGGCTCTCTTCGGTTGAAAATGTATAGATCACCATCCATGATTGCATTTAAAAATGACGTGCTAACATCCATATGATGCACTTCTAGATTGTTAGCATCAGCAAATTCTAATAGAATTCTTATACTAGTTAACTTGACAAAAGGTGAAAACGTCTCATCATAGTCCATACCCTTTTTTTTTAGTGAATCCTTGTGCTACCAGACTAGCCTTGTAATTCTTCTCTCCATTTGCTCATGTTTTAAGCTTGAAGATCCACTTACTGCCGATAACATTCTTGTTTATTGGTTTGACAACTAAATTGTATGTGTTCTATCAAAAGCATGCATTTCTTTTTTCATGGCTTCTTTCCAAACAGCTAATTGCTTCCTCAAAACTCAAGGGAACTTGGGGTTCTAAAATGGATAACACTTGATTAATATCTACTGGTTCAACTTGTAATCTTTTGCTTCTGCCACCTTCAATTCTTCCATAAACTTCAGTGTCTATATTAGTGTCCCCTTTAAGTCTTTCAACTTCTGTTCTTTTCCTCCTTCTCTCCTTTGACATTATCATCTGCTTAGCGTCAAGTTCTTTTGCCTTGGCTTTATCTCCTGGTTCATCGTGTCCCCCTTGCACATATGCTTGAACTTCTTCACTATCACTATCTAAATCAGCAACATCATTGAAGATGCCTCCATCTTTTACAGTAACCTGTTTGTTCTCTAGTCTAGTTGCTTCTCCAATTTTGTTCCTATTTTGTAGAGGGTGTCTTCATCAAACACAACATCTCTACTTATGATGATTTGCCAAATAACCTATATGCTTTAGATTTATCATTATAGCCTGGTAACACTTTACTGACCTGTCATCCTGTTTCTTTCCGAGTTCTTTGGGCACATGAGCAAATAGGCTTTATACCTTTCATAGGTTGGCATGGTTCCATTCCACATCTCATCAAGGGTTTTTCCCTTGATAGATGAGGAAGGAATTTGGTTTTTTAATTAGTACGACAGTTTTAACTGCCTCATCCCATAAGTAATTTGGCATACCTAATTTCTTAAGCATAGATCGAACAACATCTAAAATGGTTCTGTTCTTTCTATCTGCAACATTCTGCTGAGGTGTGTACCTACATGTTAGTTGTCTCTTAATTCCATTTTCTCTGCAATGCTCTTCATTTTTTCTGAAAGGAACTCTCCACCTCTATCAGATCTGATACAATTAATTGTTCTTCCTCTTTGTCTTTCCATTTCATGCTCAAAAAGTTTGTATGGAGAAAAAGCCTGGTCTTTATGCCTTAGAACATAGCATTTTGTTTTTCTAGAGTAGTCATCTATAAAGCTTATAAAATATCTTTTTCCTGTTAGACTAATTACGTTGATTGGTCCACACAAATCTTTATGGATCAGATCAAGTATTCCCCTTGCCCTTTTGGTAGACCTTTTGAAATTAAATCTAGTATGTTTCCCTAGCAGGCACCCTTCACAAACAAAATTGTTATCAGTTTGCTCCTTTTTTGTTATGATCATGTTCTTCTTCATCATATAACAAACATTATTCAGGTGAGTATGTGCAAGTCTTTCGTGCCATTTTCTGATTGATGGTATGGCTGTAAATGGATCCAACAACATCCAGTTTATTAAGTACAAACAGATTTCCAACTCTTTGTGCCAAAAATTTCAATTCACTTCCAAAAAAGATGTTACAATGAGTTTTTTCAAAGCAAACTCTATATCTTGGGTCCACCAACTGACTGACTGGAATTAGATTTCTAACAATAGAGGGTACACATAACACATCTTTGAGTTCTACAGGATTTTCCGTGTGTCATAAATTTCTAACATCCCTGACCCTTCTACTTGTTGCACGTTTCCATCTGGATGTGGGCTCTCCGAGTTGGCCGGGGAGGATTTGCAGAAGCGCCTACGGGTCGAGATCCTTGATCGGATACAATTCTCGACATCTGTACACACATCTCGAGCCAGTCGACATTGAATGCCCCGCCAGGAGCAGCCATGGATAGTTACATTCATTGTCGCAAATGCCAACATCCGAGATGCAATCTTGCAACGGAGCCCGAGCACAACCATCTACCTCAGTAGGGATCTTAACCACGTCCAGCAGGAGCTACGTCGGAGGGAGCTTCATCGCATCCAGGACACTGGGCACAGAAGGGGAGAGGCAGGGACACCAGTGCCTATAGCCACCAACACGCCGCGTGGCATGCCCCTGGCTCTGGCACCACAGGCCGCCCCATCCACTTCAGCTGCCTCCCAACAAGCCTCAGACACGTCAAAATAGGGACTGTGCCTCAAGATGGTGTCCTGGAACTGCCGCAGTTTCCTCTGGCAGAAAGGTGACAGCTTAAACTCTATTGTTCAAGATATGGACATCATCTTCCTGATGGAGACGTGGGAGCACGCTGACCGGTGATTCCCAGCCCTCCCGGGGTATGCGTCTTCAGTTAGTGCACATGAAAGCGAGGGCATGGTGGCATTGCATGCTACATTGGCGCGGTACATTTCCCTATGTAGCAAAGACTGGCACAACCGGTAGCTGTGGGTGCGCATACAACCTTATGATGGTGACTCCCCTCTCTTTGTGGCGACCTGCTATTTCCCGCATGCTGAGAGTAACTTCTATGCTACTCACCAGGATGTAGACGGGATGGAGCCATATGTTGATCTATACGATGACATATAGCAGTACCAGTGGCAGGGGAAGGTTATGCTTGTTGGCGACTTTAATACTCGCACAGGGACAGAGCAGGTGACAAGGTTTGACCCGCTGGCCGAAGATGAGTTGCAACTCAACCCGGCAGATGCACATCTTCCCAAGGTGTCGGAGGACACACATGTCACACGACATGGAAGGCAGCTCCTGCTGCTCTGCAGCATCTTTGACCTCCTAATTTGCAATGGCCTGGCACAGTGGCCATCCTCCTGCCGATACACTTGCCGGCAAGAGAACCAGGGTGGCCGCCACAGTGTGGTTGACTATGTGCTCATGGCGGAACGACACCTGCACCTCCTCGAGCAGTTGGATGTTGGCACTGCATCCAAAGATGAGGAAGTGGACTCCGACCAGCAGCACCTCCTCTTCCCCATGGCCATGCAGATACCTTGCACGACCGTGCATCCGACGCCTCCGCTACCACAGCTGCGCCTGGATTATGAACTAGCAGACAATTACACCCGATCGGTCGAACAGGGCCTGAAGGGGATACTGCGGCTTCCCACATTGCAGCAGCAGACCACTCACTTGACACAGGTGCTCACGGAGGCCGTAGATACGTGCTTCGGGAGAGGACGGATGCACAAGGAAAGCAGGATTTCCACTTTCCCCTGAAATCGCTGGTTTGATGACGAGTGCCGCGAAATGAAGCGTCAGCTCCATCGCGTCACTATTCCCATCGAGCGCCCCATGCCATCTCTCAGTATCGCGGGTTCCTCAAGCACAAGAAGGCCACCTATCTAGCGGAGAGGTAGAACCAGATGTTCTACCTCATGGAGTGCCACCCCAGGAGCTTCTGAAGACAAATGCTCATGAAAACACGACAACCTAAGGGAGACATCACTGCAGAACAATGGATTTAGTACCTGCAACAGTTGTATGATCCTCAGGGCAGACAGGCGCCAGTACCCTCACAGACGGGATTGCCCTTGACCATCATGGTGGACGATGTGATAATGGGCCTCCAGCGCCTCGCCAATGGAAAGGCAGCAGATTTGGATGGGATGCAAGCGAAGCTCCTCAAATGGGTCGGGCCGGCAATTGTTCCGGTTCTAGCAGCAATGCTGAATAGCGCATTACTGGAAGAGCTCCTACTGCAGTGGACTTGCAGCAGAGTTGTGCCCATATACAAGGCTGGCGACCCAAACTGTCCGGCTAACTAATGCACCATAATGGTCAGCTCGCTATTTGCAAAACTTCTGGCTACCATTATTGAGTAGCACACAACCACATGGGCGGAGACCTCAGGGGTTTGGGCTCTTACCCAGGCAAGTTTTTGCCCTGGGCATTCCACCGTCGATCATCTGTTTGCCTACGAAACATCATTCAGGATAGCAGGAACGTCGGCAGGACCTCTATTGCTGCTTTGTGGACTTCGCAAAGGCCTTTGACACGGTGCCCCGCGACAAATTGTGGAACAGACTGCAAGAGCTCGGCACGCCCCTCGACTTGCAGAATGCGGCTTACATGTTGTATGAAGCATGTTGCGGATGCTTGACACCCTTGGGACACTTGGGACAGTCGGTGAGCAGCAGTATTGGGGTACGCCAGGGTTGCCCCCTCTCGCCTACACTGTTTGGCCTCTGCATTGACCAGTTGGAGCAGTGGATGGCCCTGCACGGTGGAATGGGCACCCCCCTGATGCACCACATCATCAGACAACTGATCTACGCTGACGACTTTGACCTCCTGGCACACACCGCGGGACATGCAGCACCACCCAGATGCATTAGCCGCCTTCTACCAGCACACCAGCATGCGAGTCAACATCGCAAAGACTAGGATCCTGCTGATCTCGCGTTCTCGACACCCGCAGATGCCCTCCTTCACATACCAGATGGGAGACTGTCGAGGTCGCACCCACCTATAAATACTTGGGGATCGAGTTCTCTACTACCATGCATTAGAATAGCTGCATTCGACTCCGGGTCGAAGCCGGCTCGAAGACCCTACTTGGGCCCTACACGCCATGCAGAACAGTAGCTACCAGGCAGAGCTGTACGCCTGGAAGCACCAATCACGCCTCTTCAGAGCTCTGGTTGAGTCCGTCCTCTTGTACGATGTGGAAGTTTGGGGAGCCATCGTTTCTGCCACCATCTGGGCTGACTTGGAACAGGTGCAGAAGGCTTTCTTGGCATGCGCAATCGGAGTGAAGCAGACAGTGCCATATCAAATACTTCTCCAGCCACCATCTGGGCTGACCTGGAACAGGTGCAGAAGGCTTTCGTGGCACGCGCACTCGGGGTGAAGCAGACAGTGCCATATCAAATACTACTCCAGGAAATATGTTTCCTCCCACTACAGAGAGCAGCAATGTGCCTCCACATCATGTACTTCCAAAAGGTGGCTCGCATGGATGAACATCAGCTGTCAAGGGTGGCCTTGATGGTCGTCATGGGCCCACAATGCCTCAAAGCCTACTGGAAAGACGAGCAGACGCAATGGCTCTCCCAATGGAACGTCCAGGCACACAGGTGTGTGCGAGTCCACACAAAGAAGGAACATGATGAGCTGTAGGCCTACCTCGAGGCCTGCTTCCTTGGCAAACTATGGGATGCCAAGGCCCTAACACAGGTCAAACTCGGACACTACAAACAGTAGGTCAATGAAGAAGCGTAGGCTGATCCCCTCCATCCGAACGGGGGGCCATCACCTCCGTATTGAGACAGGACGATGGGCAAGGGAAGCACAAGAAGACAGGACTTGCCAGAGTTGCAGCCAAGGTATCATTGAGGACGAACATCATGCCCTGCAGACATGCACCGCCTATGAATAAATTCGGACACGATACCCTAATAATAGTTTGCAGCTTGGTGTCCAAGACCAGCTCAATTGAAACACCTATTGTTCTTCACAGCCTTTCGACAATTGCTTTTAAGATGACCATAGTCATTGTACATATAGCAAGGGCCTAGCTTAATTTTTATCTTAATAATTTTCCTATATCTGCCTTTTCCAGTGAACAGAATTCCAACATGCTTTTCTTGATCCCTTACTATCAATTTCTGTTCTAATCCTGTCTTAACCATTAACTCAACGTCCTCCTTAGTTTTGGCTACATTCATAACCAAAATAGATAGATGCTCAAAACTAGAGAATGCCTGAACTATGGATATTACCGGATGATCACTTGTTATTGTCACTCCTGCGGCCTCCAGGTCTGCAACTAAATTGTCAAATCTTTGGAAAAATTCAGTTAGATCATCTTTATCATCATGAAACTTTACATTCCTGAGCTCTCTGTCCAGAACATCTAATTGTGAGGAGGTTTTATTCTCATAAGTCTTTATGAGATAATTCCATATATCCCTTGGGCTCATTCCTCTTACTTTCAGTAGGACACTAGAGCCTAGCTTAACTATAATAATACTTTTTGCTTCTACTAGCTTATAGCAATACTTGTAGAGCTACTTATTACTTCAGGTTCTGTAGAGGTTGAACCTTCACTTGCAGTACATGCAATAACTGGCACTCTTTTACTGATTTCGTTTGGTCACTACCAACATATGGCCACAGCCCTTCCACTTCTAAGATCTCTCTGATATTCTCCTTCCATACTTGGAAGCCTCCTGTACCTTTGAACACATCTACAACACTTAACAATGAAGCACCCAATCTAGTAGTCATTTGGTTAGGCTCTGATACCAATTGAAAGAAATAGCCAAACAATGTTGTCTATTCAAATGACTAACTAGAGAAAAAAATGATAAATGAGCACTAGAGTTCAATTAGAGCATGGATAAAGTAACTCAAGTGTATCACTGTTCAAATGAGACTGAAATCATTACTATAGCAATGATACTTTAACAACCAGTATAGCTTGGCCTGCCCAAGTTTGCATACCGAATCCAGCTCCAAAATCACCACTATATTATATATCACCACCGATCAAACGCCACCTGGGAAGCAAATCGGTAGCCGAACCCGCTTCTCAATGTTTCTATGTTTGAATCATATTTTTGGCTCCAACCCTAACATCTTTATTTAAGTTCAATGGTTGAATATAACCAAACGAATAATGTACCTGAATATTTAACATATGGACTTTGCATCTCATAATGCATGTATGAGAGTTTGGCATCTTCACTCTTGAACATGAATACATCATGAATAATTCCTTCGTGTATAGTGTGGCATAATATGCTTTTTCTTTTTTTGTGCTTATCTTTCAAAGGAATCCTCACAGATATTTGCTAATAGCACGACCATGTCGTCATGCAAAAAACTAGATGTGGTTGTATTTATACTTGATATGTGCCATTTTCCACCCGTCAAGCAGTTTTTTAGCTGTTTTACGTCATTTTTTTACATGGACTTTTTGTGATGGGCTGCAATCAGACGACCCATCAGCCATAAAGTAGAAAGCCACTGATAGTCAGAGAAGGCCACCAGTCATGTGAGCTTTTGGGCCTGAATTATGTGCAGAAAAAATTCTCTGCATAATTCATCCTCGGGTTGCTAAAATCCATACTTTCTTGGAGCATCCAACCGAATTAAAATTATGTCTGCCATAATGAGTAGAGTATGTATGTTTTGGGTTCAAATTCCTCTATTTTTTGAATTGTATTCATGAAGCTTCAAGCATGGCGACCAAATCCAATTCAGGCGAGATAAGAAGCATGTCTTTTCAGTTCTACTTCATTTTTTTGAATGGAGGTTGTTAACTCGGGTTTGCAGGAGTTGCTTTTCGCAAGAACACCACATGAATTTGGAAAGAATCGCAAGCTTTCTATGGAGGGCAAAAATCCAAGAAGTGTCAAGTTCCAAATGCTAATTTTTTGCAGGTTTGAGAAAAACCAATGTTCAAGACTGGTAAGATACATATAAAGCGATCAAGCCCCAGTTCAAGACAACGCTCATTGATTTGATTTAGAGGGTTTATCAAAAACCGCTTTCAAATAATGAACTCAAAACCCTGTTTGCTAGGGCTTTCGTCTGGTCATATAGTGCTAAGGCTTTGCAAAATCCGAATGAATACGAGGTAAATTGGGCGATTTCAGCAGCAAATGCTTATAAAATTGGCCAAATGCAACTCAATAAAGAGCATGTGAATGCTTTCGAGAAGAACGCTAATGCATTGCTGAACCATATAAGGTCTATTTCTTTTAAAGAATTGGTGCAGAAACAGGCAGATTTGTTGAGGATGGAGGGTTTTATCAGCAACTCGAATGCACACTTTAAGACTTCGAAGAAGAGATAAAGGAGAAGAGGCAGATGTGGATGGAGTTGTAGCTCCTACAACCTGAAGAAGATATGGCAATACAGAAATTACAAAGGGATGAGCAAGCTCTGCAAGGTTTTCTAGACAAGCAGATGTCCAAAACCAACTCTTCAGGTTTGCAAAAAATAAAGGTAGACATTTCTATGCTAAAATCTGAAATTGAAAGTTATGACAGTGATATAAAGTACTGGCATACAAACTGCAAACATGTCGCACATCTGCATCATAATCAGAAGTCCAAGAAGAATCTGCCGAAATTGGGAATGGAAAAATACTTCTTCCCAATGTCAGCGACTGGGGGAACCACATGTGAGGGTTGTGCCCCTTTTGTTTTCAAAAGACTATGAATTGCATGTTGAACTTAAAGTATGTGGTCATATCTACCATGTTATCTGCTTTAATGTGTGCTAGAAAGCATGCATTGCATTGCATCCAGTTGTGATGTTGAAGTTCTAGCTAGCATTCTGGACGAACTTGGCTTTAAGGAACTCAAGCCACCAGAATTGCATGATGAAAAAAAAAAGTGAAGAATCTGCAGAAGAAGTGGAAAAAAGCAACAAGGTCAAAAGTGCTAAAAAGGAGGTGACATCTAAGAAAAGATTCAGAGAAGAAACCAACTCTAATGCCGCGTTATTCAATGAACCAGCAAGTAAAGACTTTCAGCCAGTCAGTGGCAAAGTAAAGATTGACAAGGCGTGCAGGAAAGAGGGGTCTTTTTTTAATAGTGGTGCACAATATAGCATATCGCGACATTGGTGCTGACCCACTACTGAGTTACATTTGCTCGAGACTTCACAAGACCGTTCACCGTTGATTCCGCCGCCAATTTTCTCCCTCCATCCTTCCGAGCTCCCCGACGGCTGATCATCAAGCCATGTCAGCAATCCGGCCTTCCGAGAACATAGGAACTCAGTTCGAAATTGATTTTGGCGGGTCCAATTTGGTGCAATTCTTGGAAACATGTTTAGAATCTGTTATCAGAAACATACTGTCAGAGCGCCTTCATGCCAAAGATTTTTGGAGTGATGAAAATATGGCTCACAC
>JAANSK020038355.1:0-17597 GCA_011763485.2 Isoetes engelmannii
GCTTCATAGCGTTGATTCCCTTGTGTTTTCCCGTACCCGAATTTTACCGTACCGGGGTGGGGTTAATCAGAGAATCCCTAATGCCGAGTGGCTCCGAGAGTTTGTCTATCTCGCAGCTACTTCCGACGATGCCATCGATCGCCTTACGCACCTTGCCGATGGTGCTGCTTATCCTGCGGTTCGCCCTGACGTTGTTCTCGCTACTGAGGCGGTGATCCCAACCCAAGGTGTATTGAAGGAGTTCTCGGCGATCCTCAAGCCCTTGGTTGATCGAGTAGCTGCGGCCCGGGCCGAAAGTGCTGCGCTAATTCAACTTCGCGACCTCCTTCTCCCCCGCCTAATCTCCGGCAAGCTCCGTGTCGAGGATGCCGAGACTGCGTTGGAGGCCGCCTGAGATGGCCCAGCGCCGCTACCGTCGTCGCACCTCGACCAGCGGTGCCGCCATCGTCGGCGATGTCATCAGCGCGGCGAATCGCGCGCCGTGGTGGGAGGCCCTGCTGCTCGGCATCGTGCCCTGGCTGATTTTCGCCTTTGCAATGCCCGCCTGGATCGAACACCAGCAGACAGCGCTTGAAGGCAACCTGTTTCGCCAGATGGTCGATCAGGTTTTTGCTCGCCGCATCCACTGGCTCACCTGGATCGGCAACGCTTGCCTGATCGCCGGGGTGTTCTTCGCCATCAAGAACTACGTCTGGCAGCAGCCCGTCAGCCGTGAAGAACGCTGCCTTGTCGCGTTCCTCGCGCGCCTGCTCGGTCGCGGCATGAACTGAGATGCCATGGATATCTGGGACGACAACAAGCTGCTGCTCTTCATCGCGTTCGTGATCCCCGGCTTTATCAGCCTGAAGATTTACGAAGCATTCTCGCTGCAGCCACAGCGCGATTCGTCGCAGCAGCTCATTGATGCGGTCGCCTATAGTTGCGTCAATTACGGGCTGCTTCTGTTCCCGATCCTCTGGGTCGAGGGCTTGAACCTACAGGCTTCGCAGCCAACGATGTATTCGCTGTTCTGGGCATTGGTAGTTCTGATTGCGCCGATCCTTTGGCCCAGCATGATGTGGCTGCTCCGCAAGCAATCATTCATGCAAAGGTTGCTACCACATCCCATCGGCAAGCCCTGGGATTACGTTTTCAAGAAGCGACAGCGGTACTGGGCGATCATCAGGCTCAAGGATGGGCGGCAGATTGGCGGGCGCTATGACTCGAAGTCGTTCGTTTCCAGCTCGCCTCATGCCGAGCAGGTTTTCCTTGAGGAAGCTTGGGTCTTGAACGCGGATGGCGGATTTGAGCGCCCGCGCAGTGACACAGCGGGAATCATCGTGTTGGGAAGTGAGATCGTTACCGTCGAATTTTTTGTGATCACCGAGGGGGATAAACATGTCGGACAAGAGCAAACCGCCGAGCAGACCCGCGCCGTCCCACGAGCAGAGGGGTTACCAGCCGTTGACGCCCCCGAGCGGTAAGCCGGGAGCTGGCTATCAGCCTGAAACTAGCGAAAGCAGGCCGGTCAATCCGCCGCCGAAGAAGCCGTAAGTCGCATTTTTGAACGCTTGGGGAAGCTTGGGATGACGATTCTTCAGCAGTCGAGCAAGGCGCGTGATCGTAATCTCGGGGAGTGGTACGAGCAGATTCGCACTGGTCAGCTCAAGTTGCCGCGGTTTCAGCGCTTCGAAGCCTGGGACCGCGGTCGGGTGCTTGGGTTTCTCAACACGATCATCCAGAACCTTCCGGTCGGTGTGACGCTGCTGCTCGAGGTGGGCGACAAGGAGAAGTTCGAGTCCCGCCACGTTGCAACGGCACCCGAGACGTCGACGCGAGTCACTGAACACCTCCTGGATGGCCAGCAACGTCTGACGGCGTTCTGGCGGGCGATGCACAACAACTATGAAGGCGAGATCTACTTCGTCTACCTGCCTCAGTTCGACCAGAACGACCGGGATGGCCACGATGCGGACGAGTTGTGCATCGCATTTCAGGGTCGCTGGATGCACAACGGAATTCTTCGGCCCGTTTGGGCGGGATCGCCCAAGGGCTGCCTCGAGCGCGGAATGGTCCCAGTCGATCTCCTGCGTCCGGGCGACATGGCTGCTCCTATCGGGAGCTGGATCGCTTCGGCGACGCAGCACATGGAGCCCGCAGAGGATGCTCAGGACGCGCTGGCCAGGTTCCGCAAACTTGAAACCATGCGCAATGAACTGCGCGCGATCTTGGCAGAGCTACGCGAACGGGTAGCCCACTTCAATCTGCCCTACCTGGCGCTCCCGACAACGACAGATGCTGACGTTGCCCTGCGGGTGTTCGTCAACATGAACACCAACAGCAAGCCGCTGTCGATGTTCGACCTCACCGTGGCCAAGGTGGAAGAGGAAGCCGGCGCTTCGTTGCATGCGCTGCAGGAGCGTTTGGAGGAGGCCCATCCGCGAGTCACCTACTACGGTGATCTGGCTTCTCCGCTTCTCCAGGTCGCAGCCTTGCTGCAAGGGCAGGTGCCCAACAAGACCGGCATCGGGAATACCAACAAGCAGCAGCTGGTCGCGGATTGGCCCCGTGTCGAAAAAGCCATGCTGCGGGCTGCCGATTTCCTGATCCGTCAGCACATCTACGACGGTGCGCGCTTGCCAACGAATGTCGTGCTGCCCATTGTCGCGGCCTGCTTTGATGCGATTCCGACCGAGGGCGATGCGCTCGGCCGCGGCGAGCGATTGCTGCGAGCCTACTTCTGGTCAGTCTGCTTCACCACCCGTTACGAGGGTGCCGGCGCCACCCGTTCCTTCCAGGATTACAAGGCTTTGCTGGGGCTGCTCAAGAGCCCGAGCTTTGGGCCCGAGGACTACCAGAAGGTGCCGGTGATGAACCGCATCGACTATCCGCTGCCGAACTTCGAGCAGCTGATGCGGGTGGGCTGGCCGAAGGGAGCGGATCGAATGGCCCGCGCTGTGCTGGCCGCGACGCTGTACTTCGGAGGCTGGGACTTTGCCGATGGCCACCCGGCCTCCTACGAGTCGCTCAAGGCGCGTGAGTACCACCACATCTTCCCGGACGCCTTGCTGCAGGAAGCGGGCATCGACAGCTTCCTGGCGCTGAACTGCGCGCTGATCACCTGGAAGACCAATCGCAGCATCGGACGCAAGGACCCGCTCGACTACCTGAAGGATCGCGTGGACTGGGCCAGTACGACCGATGTCAGCCAGCGGCTGAAGACGCATCTCCTCGATTACGAAACGCTGGCCGCTGCACGGTACGCGGATGACAACGGCAAGCCGCTCACTGGCGCTTCGCTTGTTGCCAAGCTCCTCCCGGAGTTCCAGAGGTTCCTTGAGGCGCGTGCTCGTTCGGTGGCAGTTACGGCCGCCTACTTGGCGCGGGGCGACATCCCCACCGCCGAAGCGGTAGCTGCCGAGGCCGCCCGTGTTGCCCCGGTGGCGGAGCCGGCCGAGGCGTCGCAGGCATGACAGAGAATGACCTCGAGCTCGCCTGTATCGACTGGTTCCGCGATCTAGGCTGGAGCTACTCGCACGGCGAAGCGTTGTCGCCGGGTGGCGCTGCTCCAGAGCGTACCCACTACAACCAGGTCATCCTCGCGCCGCGCTTGAGGGCCGCCCTGGAGCGCCTGAACCCGGAAATGCCGACCGAGGCGATCGACGACGCCGAGAAGCGATTGCAGCAGTTCGCTGGCCAGTCGCTGATCGAAGCCAACCGGGAGCTGTACGTCTGGCTGCGGGACGGCATTCCGGTTGACGTAGACCTGGACGGCCACCGGCGCCAGCTCACGGTCGCGGTGTTCGACTGGGCTGACCCCGACGGTAATGACTGGCTGATCGTCAACCAGTTCACGGTCAAGGGGAGCAAGACGGTCCGGCCTGACCTGGTGGCCTTCGTGAACGGACTACCCCTTGCGGTCCTCGAGCTGAAGAATCCGGCCGACGAGAAGGCGGACGTCTACGCGGCTTTCAACCAGATCCAGAACTACAAGAACGAAGTCCCGCAACTGTTCGAGCCGAACGTGGTCTGCGTCATCTCGGACGGCGCCGTGGCCCGGGCCGGCTCGATTTCCGCCGACCAGGAGCGCTTCATGCCTTGGCGTGTGGCGGAAGGCATCGAGAATCCAGACTTGCACCTCGAACTGGAGGTGCTGATCCGCGGGCTGTTCGATCGTCAGACGCTGCTGACCTATGCCCGGCACTTCATCGCCTACCAGACGACTGGCGCCGGCACCTTCAAGGTGATCGCTGGCTATCACCAGTACCACGGGGTTCTGCGCGGCGTGGACCGGGCATTGGCCTCGATCACTGAACGGCACGATGGCAAGGGCGGCGTCATGTGGTTCACACAGGGCTCTGGCAAGAGCTTCCTGGCCGTGTTCTACGTCGCCATGCTCCGTGAGCGGCCGGAGCTGGAGAATCCGACCATCGTCGTGGTTACCGATCGCAAGGATCTGGACGGTCAGCTGTTCGAGACGTTCGCGACCACCCGCATCCCGCTGCGCACTGTGCCTCAGCAAGCCAAGGATCGCCCGGACCTGAAGCGGCTTCTGGCCGAACAGGTCGCCGGCGGGATCTTCTTCACGACCATCCAGAAGTTCGCGCCCGACAAGGGCGAGAACACCGTGGACGTCCTGTCGGATCGCCGCAACATCATCGTGATCTGCGACGAGGCCCATCGGACCCAGTACGGCTTCAAGAGCGACCTCGACAAGAAGGGCGAGAAGTACCGATACGGCCTCGCCAAGTACATGCGGGATGCGCTGCCCAACGCGCTGTACCTAGGTCTGACCGGGACGCCGATCTCCGAGAACGACCGGGACACCGAGGCGGTGTTTGGCAGCTACGTCGACATCTACGACGTGATGGCGTCGCAGAAGGATGGCACCACGGTGCCGATCCACTACGAGCAGCGGATCATCGACCTGGCCGTCAACACGGAAGCCCTTGAGGCGCTCGATGAGGAACTGGACGAGCTGCTCGAAGATGACCCCGATGAGCAGAACGCTCGGACCATCTCCACGTTGGCGCGACTTGAGTCGATCGCCATGGCGGATGGCCGCATGGCGAAGCTGGCCGAGGATCTGGTCGAGCACTGGGACCGCCGGCTCGAGGCCATGGACGGGAAGGGCATGATCGTCGCCATCAGCCGCAAGGCCGCGGCGGCGCTGTACGACGAGATCATCAAGCTCCGGCCCGACTGGCACGCCAAGGAGGTCGATCAGGGCGTCATCAAGGTCATCATGACCAGCCCGGCGTCCGACCCTCCCAGCCTGCGCGCTCACGCCACGTCGGCTCAGGAAAAAAAGCTGCTCGAGAAGCGCATCAAGGACCCGAACGATCCCCTCAAGCTGGTGATCGTCCGTGACATGTGGCTCACAGGCTTCGATGCGCCTTGCCTCCACACGCTCTACGTCGACAAGCCGATGAAGGGCCAGGGGCTGATGCAGGCGGTTGCTCGAGTGAATCGCGTCTGGAAGGACAAGCCAGGCGGGCTGGTCGTCGATCACATCGGCTTTGGCGAGGAGCTGAAGCAGGCGATCGCGCAGTACACTCGCGCTCGTGGCGGGAAGACCGACAAGGAGCCGGTCGAGTTCGTCGAGGAGGCCCTGAAAATCCTCCAGGACACGATCTCGGCGATTCGGGCCATGTTGCATGGTCTGGACCTCGAAAATGTCGCCAGCGACGCCAAGAAGGCGCTGGCGGCCCTTCCGGTGGCGATGAACCACCTGACCAAGCTCAACCGGCTGCCGAAGGACGCCAAGCCGGGCGACAAGCCGCCGGGGGTGAAGCGCTTCCTTGATCAGGTGGCGAAGCTGACCAAGGCCCAGGCGCTCGCCGGCACCCATCCCGAGGCCCTGGCGCTCCGAAACGAGATCGCCTTCTACCAGGCGGTCAAGGCTGGCCTGGTCAAGTTCACCAGCGTCGGGGTGGGCAAGAGCAAGGTCGAGAAGGAAGCCGCGATGCGGCAGATCGTCGCCAAGGGTGTTCTGGTCAACGGCGTCACGGACCTGTACCAGACGCTCGGCGTCGAGAAGCCCGACATCAGTGTCCTGGATGAGACGTTCCTCAAGAAGCTGGCCACGATCCCGCAGAAGAACCTGGCGGCCGAGCTGCTGCAACGCTTGATCGATGACGAGATCAAGGCACGCGGACGCAAGAACAAGACGCAGGAAGCCAAGTTCAGCGAGAAGCTGACCGAGGCCATCCAGAAATACACGAACCGGGGACTGAGCTCGGCACAGGTCATCGAGGAGCTGATCAAGCTCGCGCACGAGATTGCTGCCGACAAGCCGCCGGACGGCATGACCGAGGACGAGTACGCGTTCTACGAGGCCCTGCGCGAAAACGAAAGCGCGGTGCGCGAGATGGGTGATCCAGTGCTCAAGGCCCTGGCGCTGGAACTGACCGACAAGCTCCGAAAGTCGGCCACCATCGACTGGCAGAAGCGGGAAACGGCCCGGGCGCGCATGCGCCTGCTCGTAAAGGTGCTCCTCACCAAGTACAAGTACCCACCGGACAAGCAGGTGGCCGCGGTTGAAAAGGTGATTGAGCAGGCCGAGTTGTACGCTGATCAGTGGAGCACCGAACAGCAATCGGGCCGCTGAAGCCAGGCGACATAAAAAAGACCTCTCCGAAGAGAGGTCTTGTGGGGTTACCGCATCGCTGGCAGTCGTTCCCTGGTCCGCTTGCAGTGGACGATCTGCGTGTTGTCGCCGTACTGCACCCCGTGCCAGACGAACCCATCGGGACCGTCGAACCAGGTGTCGTAGCGGCGACCAGCGAGGTTGTGCTCGCCGACTTTCACCTGCGCCTTGAACACGATGCTGGAAGGCCAGTTCGATACCTTGCCGCTCATGTAGGTGCCGATGGCGGGGGGCTTCCTGCCATACAGCCCTGCCGTGTTGCCGTCGTTGGAGCAGGTCAGGTACAGCGTCATCCGACCTTCCTTCTTCATGGCTTCGAGATCCTGCAGACCGCAACAGGCGTAGCAGTGCTTCTTCCCGTCGGCCGTTGTTCCGTAGCCGGTTCCACCAACGTGGCCTTCGGCTAGGACCGGGACCGGATGACCACAATCGAGCAGCTGTGACATACCCACCTCCTTGCTCATTCGAGCGGTTGTTGACGGAGGGCGGTATCGGGGCGATGGGGAATCGCAACGAAAAAGACCTCTCCGAAGAGAGGTCTTGGGATCACACGGTGAAGATGTGCTCGATACGTGAATGCTGGACGTAGTACGCCGGCTTGCCGTCTGGGGCTTTCGATCGGTGATAGCTGACGTGGTAGTCGTTTGCCATTCGAAGCCCTGGCTGCCTGGATCGCCGCGAGGTGGTGTAGCCGAGCTGTTGTTGAAGAGCGCGGAAATCCTCGGGGCTGACGTGCTTCCGAAAGGTCTTCAGAGTGATCTCCCGAGCCTTCTCGATCACGAAAAGCAGCCAGTCGACATCACGTTGGTCGAAGTCGACGCACGACTTGTAGTAGTTGAGCTTCATGGGGCCTCCTGTGTTGTTGACGGGAGGCGGTATCGAACTTTCGGCGATGGCTTGTCGCCCAAAGAAAAGGGGCATCTGGAACTGAGCGTGGATTCGCGTCAGCGAAGCCTGGTTCCATGAGCCCGAGCAGACGGAATCCCACAGCGAATTCCGGATGCCCAAGAAAAAGACCTCTCCGAAGAGAGGTCTTGTGGTGAGGCTGAATCAGGCGGTTGCAGCTGCTTGGTTCATCTCGACGATGGCATCGACCATCTGACCCAGCTCAGCCAGGTTGCCGGCGAAGAGGGTGATGCCGTCCTGTTCAGCAGAGAACAGGTTCTGAGCGGTGGCGGCTGGATAATGCTGCAGCTTCCATCCGCGGTACTCCTTCAGCCCATCCTTGAGGCGGAAACTGCTGAGCCAGCGGGGACCGAACTGATTGCGCAACTGACGGAGCAAGGCGCCGTTCGGTTCGCGAGCATCCGAACCGTCGAACCAGGCGTTGCTCAGACGGTTTCGCCACGTCCGGCCGTACTTCAGGGAGAAGGCGAGAAGAGCGGAAAGCTGCTCGAGTGTGGGCGATGCAGGTGACATGGGATTCCTCCTTGGCTTGTTGACGACCGGCGGTATCTGCCGCGGCTCAATGCTCAGGAGGGGTTCGACCGGCGAGGGATACCTGTTGGGTGTCAACAACCCACCAAGGAGGTGCTCTATGTCGGAACAGAAGCGGAAGTTTTACCGGACCGAGATCCGGTTTGTGGTGCTCTCGGATTCCCCGGTCGATGACGTCGATCTGGCCACGCTGCTGCTGGAGTGCGATGCCGGTGGTGATGTAGGGAAGGAGATCCTGCGGAAATCCGAAGTCATCTCGACCAGTTCGATGCGGGAAGAGCTCATCGAGTTCGGAAGCGAACCCGGATTCTTCGGGCTCGATCTGGGCACCGTGGATGCGGATCGGATCACCTTTCTTGAAGGCCTCTGTGTCGGTGATGAGGTCTACTGGAACGATCCGGATGAAGGCAAATCCTCAGGGAATGCCAAGGTTCACGAGATCCGGACTGAATCAGGGGATGTCGAAAGCGCCGAGACGATCATCTTCCTCAAGCTGATGTCCGGATCGGAAGCCGAGGTGTTCCCTCACGAGATCACCGAGGGTTGGCGCTTCGACACCGAGCATCAGGCGATGATCAATCAGCTGAGCTACGGCGACGAGGTGATGGTGAATGGCAGGGTTCACACCATCTGCCGGCATGTCTTCAGCTCCGGCCTCAACCCCGATGACTGGGTGCTCGAGGTCTGCCCGGTTGGAAGTGGTGAGCGGATCGAAGTTCGGGGAAGCGAGATCAACTGACCGCGGTACGGACCTCTCTTCGGAGAGGTCTTTCTTTTGGCGCATCGGGGTTGGCCGAAATGGGGATGGGAGACCGATTCCGTCCAGGCTCCCCCATGTCGAGAAGGTACGTTTCCGGCCTTCGGCCTGCCGTGCCTGAACGCCGCTTTCGCGGCGCCCAGGCACCAACAGCGATCAGGCGAGCAAACCCAGATCTCCGGCCAGGACCCGCTTCAGAGAGGCTCGTTTCCCCGTCCGGTGATCAGTCACCTGATCATCCCGAACACGGTACGTCCGGCCCTTGTCCCCGCGTTCACCCGAGCCGGCCAGCTCCTTGCGCTGCGCGTCCCTGTCGCGTGTGGTCGCACCGCTGAGCGCAGCCTTCACCCGTCCTTCGAGGATGGCCCTGGCGATGTCCTTGTTCCGGTGCTGCGAACGCTCCGAACAGATCCGTACTTCGAGACCCGTGGGAAGGTGGCGCATGCGGACCGCGGACTCTGTGCGGTTCCGGTGTTGCCCGCCGGCCCCAGATCCGCGCATCGTGGTGATCTCCAAATCACGATCGGCGATCCCCCAGGATTGCGGCTCGAGAACGGGCATCACCACGACGGTAACGGTCGAGGTGTGGACGCGATCACGCCGTTCCGTCGGGGGAACGCGCTGCCAGCGATGACCGCCGGACTCGAGAAGTAGGGGATTGAGGAGCGGGTCAGGCCCGCTGACAATCAGGTCGACCGCGCCGGTGGCCGAATGCACGACATCGAGGTCAAAGACCGTTCCGACGTCCGTAGTTGATGTACATGCCTGCCTGGTCGTTGACCAGGAGGCGGGCATCTTCGCCGCCTTCAGCGGCGCGAATCTCGATACTGAGTTTCACGTCTTGCTCCTGGGAGGTGTCCGGGATGGACGTGACCAGTATAGCTGGCAAAAAGGGCAATTTCAGTTCGCTCGCTGCAGCCAAGCCTCAAGAGCTGCTTCGGGGCTCATGAAGCGGGTCCGTTGGATGAAGTCGTCATCGCGCGAGCTTGGCAGGGGCTCGAACTCCCATTGGCCGTCTGCGGCCAGGCAGCTGGTCCCGGCGCGGCGGACTGCCCACAGGATGGAGCCGTCGCGTTGCGGGGACTCCTCGATGCGGTCCTCATCGCTCAGCCGGTAGGCGGCGATCGTGGCGAGGCCGCCAAGAACGACATCACTCATCTCAGCTGGCATCTGCCGTGGCGGCCGCGGAGATGACCCTGCTCCGTTCTTCCTTGCGCATCCCAGTGTCGGGCAGCATGAGTTCAAGTTCCGTGGTCTGCCAGTACCGCACCGCCGAGCAGCAGATATCTCCGGAAGTCAGATCGCCGCGCACGATCGAAGCCTGCATGCGAACCACGTCGACATCCTGGGCGTGTTCGAGCGCGGCATCCATGAACTGGTCGAGCAGCTCCTCGAAGGTCTCGGAGATCGACATGCCCTGGCTGCGCTGCTCAAGCCAACGGCAGGCTGAGGAGTAGTTGAACATCCCGTGCAGTGGCGAATCGAAAGGCTGGTTGGCCGGGTGCTTGAACCAGACCGCCATCTGGAACCGCAGCGATTCGTAGGACCCAGTGGCGTCATCGACACGCTCGTGCGGGAGGAAGCGATCGTGCTGGATCACCACCGGAAGGATGAAGTCCTTCATGGAAACGCAGCGCATCAGCTTGTAGGTCAACGGAGCATCAAATTTCATGGCCTTCCTTGCCGGTTCGACGGATAGCGGTATCCGGGCGTCCTGTAACCTGCAACGCTCGTCGTTCGCGGGGGGAATCGGCGTTGATCGAGGGGCGCTCCATCGACACACTCAAAGCCCCCTCGAGATCACCCCATGACCCTTCGATTCTTCGTCGCGACCCTTGCCGCGGCGATCCTCTCGGGTTGCGCTGCGGCGCCCTCAGCACCACCCCCGTGCTCCGCCCCAGCAGTCCCTGGTCAGAAGGTCGATGACTTGCATACCGCTTTTGGCATCTCGCTGGGGCAGCCACTGACGATGCCTGAGTGCCCGAAGTTCGGGAGCGGGCCGGCGGCAACCTACGGGACGCCCATTCAGCTCTGCTGGAAACGGTCCTTCAACCTACAGGTCTGTACACCGCCAATGAACGGGACCGTCAGGATTGCTTTCCCGGCATTGCAGCTCCCTGTCTGGGTCTCGGGCTCCGAGGTGACGGCGCGATTGATCGAAGGCCGGGTTGAAGGTTTGATTATCCCCACCACTGGTGTGAGGACCCAGCATTTCACTTTCGATGACCTTGTTGCGAAGTACGGCACCGCCAAGGAAAAGAGCTCAGTCAAAATGCAGAACCGGGCGGGAGCCTTCTTCGAGGCAACCCTTGCTGCGTGGTCGGTACGCGATGTTGAGGTGACATTTTTCGGTGCTATCCGGAGCCTTGATGCGGGCAGGGTCCAGATCGCAACGCCGGCGGGTGAGAAGGCCTTTGAAGATGACCTTGAGCGCCTGACCAAGACCCCGACCCCGTTGTAATTGAAAACCCCCAGCGAACTGGGGGAGTTGAATCTAAGCGGCAGCTGCATCGAGTGTTGGGACCTGGAGATCGCAGAAGAAGCGATCACGGTCGTTACAGGTCACAAAGCCGACCCAGTAGTCGAACCTGAAGTCCTGGTTGGGCTCCCATGTGTTGTAACGGCGCACCGCGTAGTAGGCGGACATGGTGATCAGGCAACGTCCTTCGCGGGTTTCCCATTCGGCGTCGATGACCTTGAGCTGTGAAGCCGAAGGCACGAAGAAGCTCTTGGGACCCGGCAGATCGATCCTGCTCATCAGGCCGGGGGTCAAGGTTGCGTAGGGAATTCTCATCTCCCGCCCCGTGAAGCAAGTTGCCGGGGACTCGATGATCATCACCTTCTGCGGCCGGGTCGGCAGCGATCGCGGCGTATTGCGAACCTGTCCGATTTCGACGTCCTGGAAGATGTCGCTCAACGAGCAGTAGCCGAGGATCGTTCGGTCCACGTAGGACTCGGACCGCGGTTGATTGTTGAAGCCAAAGTGTGTGCGCATGTGACCTCCTGTGGTTGTTGACGACAGGACGGTATCGGTCGCTGCGGCAATACCACAACCGATTGGCCCCAAGAAAAAACCCCGCATCTGCGGGGTTCTTTCACATCGCACGACTCAGGTTGCGAGCGTCGGGAGCCGCGTGTTGGCACGCGGGAAGAGGGGGACAACCTTGGTGTTCGTCGCGCGCTCGCGGGACCACTGAAGGGTCAGGGAGCGGCAGGGCTTATCCATGTTCTCGGAGATGTACCAGGCCTGGATGATGCACTGATCCACCCGAACATCGTCCGCATTGCGGTCGAGGACGGAAACGAAGTGGTCGATCATCGTACGGCCCTGATCCAGGCTTTCGGCCATGCCGAAGGCGATCATGTCCTCGTAGAAATCGGAGTCCCCCGGGACTTCTTCGATGGCGAGGCGCCACCCGAACGGATGAAGGAGGTTGCAGACGCCGGGCACCTCGATGAGGGCTTCGGCGCTTGAGGACCCAGGCTGTACTGCCCGGGCTGTGAGGAACAACGGGGTCTTGCGGCTTTTGGCAAACACGTGGACGGCACTCCTAGTGTTTATGGGTGGAAGTTCCTGCCGCGCGAACGGAAGGGTCATGCTTACAGACGGTATCTCGCCCGACTCGTTACAGATTCGGGGCGTTCTTGTTGTCCTCGTGCAGCTCGTCGGCGCCGACGGTCGTGTAGGTCGCGGTGGTGTCGACGCGGCCGTGCCGGGCGATTTCCTTGACCTTGTGGATTGGCATCAGCTCAACGAGCCGGCTCAAGCCGGTGTGGCGAAGCCAGTGGGGGGAGGCTTTCATCAGGCGATCGCTCTGGGCGCCGCCAATGCGCAAGGCGGCCTTCTTGAATAGCGCCTTGATGCAGATGTAGTGGGTGTTGTCGCCGACAGCTTCGCCGCGAGCACCGGGGAACAAGGGCGATTCGTCGTTCAATCCCCAGGCGCTCGGCCGGCCGATGGCAGTGCGGTATGCGGCGAGGGCTTCGAGAATGTCGGGGTGGACCGGGACCATGGCTGGCTTCTGACCCTTGCCGGTCACGAACCACCACCAGCGCCCCTTGCCGTCGTTCTGGATGTCGCACAAGCGCGCGATCGAGGCTTCTCCACGGCGGGCGGCCAGCCGCGTCATTCCGACGATGAGCAACTTCATCCGGGCCTTTTCGACAGGCTTCAGCGCTTCGATTTCTTCGATCACGGCCTGGAACATCGACTCGTCCAGGGACCGGAACCGGCGCACGAGATCGGTGTTCCGAGCCTCGGAGTTGATCCCAGCAAACGGATTGGCCCGGGCGTAGCCGGACTCCACCATGTGCTTGAACAGGCTGTTCAGTGCGGCCAGGCGCTGGTTACGGGCTGCCGGCGAGGTGACGGCGCGAATTGGCTCAACCGGTTTGGGCGGCTTCCCGTCATCCATGACCGGCCGAAAGAGCTTATCGCGGCCGATGTCATCCGTCGGCGGCGCCTTGCAAAAGTCGATGAACTCACGGGCCTTCGGCCGGGTGAGATCGGTGAGGCAAAGTCCGTTGCGCTGGAGCCAGGTCAGCAGCACCTCGATGTGGCGCATGTAGGCGCGCAGCGTGTTGGGCGTGTCCTTGTGCTTCTGTAGCCAGGCCAGAACGGCCTCGCTATCGTTGCGGGTGTCGTCGAGGTTGTCGTCAGGGGACGCAAAGCGTCCGCTGCTCTGGTCAGCCGCGAGAAGTTCTGAAAGCCGTGCCTGCAAGGGCACCAGAGCTTTCGGCTGATTGGTCATGGTGGTCAATGCGTGCATGCGTGACCTCAATGGCTCCAAATCGGAGCCGCGACGTCACGTCCTTCATCAGATCGTCCACCGATCCGCGTCGGATGTACTTCTCGACGATCCAGGAGACAAGGGATTCCTGCCGCTGGTTCATGGCCGCGAGCATCAGATGCGAGTCGCGGGGAGAGACGCGATTGGCCAGCGCTTGCGCAAGCGCAACGCCGCCATCCTCGATCACCCACTGCGCGACCATGCTGCGCACGACGGCGGGGAACGAAGAGGAGTTCAGAAGCGAATCCAGCGCCTTCTGCCTCATCATGAACTCGGCCATCAGGTCGGGCAGGGGAAGCGGCTCCGGGAAGGGATGCGCTTCCAGATCCAGCTCGATCGTGAAGGAAAGTTTCATGTGCAGAGGATGCTACCCCGTTCGGAGCGCCTCCTACTACCCAAGTCACTTCTTTCATCACGGTCTCCCTTTGGCGACGCTCAGGCGGGGAGGTGGTTCCCTCCCCGCTGTTCGTAGATAGCTGCCGCGATTTTCCGTTTTACCGGCGACGGTTTTGAGGGTCCGACAACCCTTTCTCATCAGCTCGGGGCCGCGCGGCGCGGTCAAGCTCGGACGGGCACATCCAAGAAATCGTTTGTTCCCAAGGTGATCCTGAACGGCCCAAGGCTTGGGCCTTTTCTGAATCGTGTTATGAGAACGCGCCACCATTTGAGAGCACCGATGAATCCGTGTCAAGCGCTTTCAGAGCAATTGTTCTTTGTAAATTTTCGTTCTGATCGACTTGACGCGATCATCGACTCACTGGCGTGAGACCCCAAATTTTGGGGTGATTCCTGGCTTCGGATCGATTGAGGCGCTTGCGGATCAGAATTCAAAATCTGTCGGCAGCAGCTCACGGTAGGGAACATCGAGCCAAGCTCGACGCAGCGCCAATACGATAAGCAGCCCACGACAACAACGCCCCAAGCGTACAACCGTTCACTCGTAGTGCTCGCAAATTCATGACCTTATTGGGAAATTCCCCCAACCGCCGGTCATCGATGCGTGCATCTCGTTTGAATCGTCCGAGATTCTCTCAGTAGGTGTAGTTCATCATCGAGGGGACCCCCTGTCACTCTCAAAAGTGACAGCCGGGTTAACTTTCTCGGCAGCTACCAATTCCAGGTCAATCTGAGTCCTACGTCACGGCCGCGTGCAAGGCTCTGGACCCGACCGAAATCGGTCTCGACGTTCACAGCCCTGTACCTGCGGTCGAGTAGATTCGAAGAGAAAAGGAACACCCCCAGCCTCCACGCGTCGTGGCGGTAGCCGAGGCGCGCATTCAAAACATAGAAAGCGGGCTCTCGCGTGGTGTTGTCCGCGTCGGTGAAGTATCCGCCGTTGTACCGACCCGCTACTGCGAATTCGTAGGTGCCCTCGGGAACCCGGATTCCCTGCGTCAACCCAAGGGTCCCTGAGAACCATGGGGTGTAGATCGTCCGGTTCCCTGAGAGGTCAAGGTCCCCCTCGTAGGTGCCATCGGTCTGACTGAAGCCAGGGCCGGAAGGGAAGTCGGTGTACGCGGAGTCGATGTAGCTGCCGCTGAACGAAAGGGCGAGGGGCGCTTTGCCCTGAACAGCCAGCCACGTTCCATCGAACTCGACCCCCCTGGATCGCGTTTCGGGGACCGTCTCAAAATTCACGACGCCGCCCGACATCAGCGACACGAACCCCAGTTGCAGGTTGTTCACCTTGTCGGCGAATACCGCCCCGTTGATTCGGAGCGAGCCCCCGATCGACTGGTACTTGGCCCCGATCTCAAAGGAGGTGGCCCGTTCTGGTTCGATGTACTCGGGTTCTTGGAAGATGTTGACGATGTTGTAGGTGCCGCTCTTGTAGGCCACGCCGTAGGCGCCGTAGATGAAGGCGCTCTCGCTCACCTGGTAGCTCAGCGAAACCCGAGGGGAGAAGGTGTCGGCGGTCTGCCCCGGCCGTTCCGTGAAGTTCAGAGGAATCGTGCTGTCCCCGCTGGGCGCAACCAGATCCGTCTGGGAGGTGGTGAGGAACCGCTTCTCGCGCTGAACTCGGCCGCCGACCGAGAACCGAATTTCGTCTGTGATGCGGTAGCCGACCTGCGCATAGCTCGAGAGGCTCCGCGTGCCAATCACGCCGCGGAACGCGAGACCCAGCCCATCCGGGCCTAAGGGCGTGGCTCCGAGCCCGAGCCCTGCAACCAATTCTTCAATTCGGTTGCCGAGGTTGCCAAGAGGTCCGCCTGACGGACCGTCGAGCAGGGACGACAGGAGGCCTGGGAAGAGTTGGATGATGCCGGGGTCTGCGCCACTGCGGCTGGTCAGGTAGTACACCCCCGCCAGCCAGTCGAGCCGCTCCGAGTACGGGCTTTCCGCGGTCGACACCAGCTGGATTTCCGCCGTCTTTATGCGCTGGTAGGTGTTGGACGTTTTCAGGGCTGCCAGCGGGGCTGGGCTTGCGTCGAAATCGAACCTCGACAGCGGGGTTGTGAGGTTCTGGTGGCTGCCCAGCACCTTCACATCGAACCAGGGCGCGTGCCAGACGAAGTTTCCGTAATACAGGTTCTGCCTGGTTCGCTGGGACGACTCATAGTCGTTGTCCGTCGTGAAATCGTTCTCTTGAGCGCGGATTCCCAGGAGCCGACCCGTAGGGCTCGGGGCGACGTTCTGACCGATCAGGGACGCAGGACCCGACTGCTCCCCTCGGTAGGCCGTCAGCGTGAGGGCGACGTCCTCATGATGAAGGCGGACCTTGACCCTCCCGCTCTTGATGCGATCCGGATCTACTGTGAATTGGGTAGCCCTGAAATCCGAATCGCGGCTCGAATAAACGCCAGCAATGCTGGCCCCAAGCCAGCTGGTGATCGGACCGTCGAGCGAGGCCCCTGTCGACAGACGGTTGTTGTTGCCGAACTCGAGGTGCGAAGACGCGCGGACACGGCTGCCAGGCTCATCGGTCACCAGATTGATGGCTCCCGCGACCGCATCACGACCAAAGAACGTGCCTTGTGGACCTTTGACAACTTCCACGCTTTTGATGCCTGCGAGCGAATTGAAGCTGCTCATGCCAATGGGCGTGTAAATCCCATCGATGTACGTTGCAATGCTGGGGTCCGCAGATGGAACGAAATTGTCCGTCCCTACACCGCGTATGAAAACGATGGGAAATCCGGCCACGTTGCTGAACTGCAACGCCGGTACCACGAAATCCAGCTGCTGGATGGTGCGCACATTTTCTTCAAAAAGTGCCCCCACATCGAATACTTGAACCGAAAGCGGAACTACCTGCAAATTTTGCTTCCGCTTCTCTGCAGTGACAGTTACGGTGTCGAGCTGGTACACGCTCTCCGCTTCAGAGATCTGCTCTGTGGGAGCAGTATTCACCGAACCGGGTCCATCGACTTCCTTTGCCCCAAGTTCAGGGGAGAAAGTCTGTATGGTGACGATCAGCGCTGCTGCGGCCTTTGCGGATGACATCATTGCGAGCGGGGTCCTGTGTGCCAGTGCAGCTTTCATTCTGACCGATAAGATAAAATCAAGCTGTTTCGTCGACCGCTGGAGGGGACATGTCAAGCAGTCTGCTTGCTGAAATTGCAGGGCTTTGCCTCGAGATCGAAAAGCCCAGGACGCGTTACGACGTCAAGGATTGGGTCGAGAAGGCGAAGACCATCCTTGGCGCCAAGAACTACTTGTTGGGCGTTCGTGGCTACATGCGCCTTCAGAAGAAGCCCCTCGAGTTCTATGTAACGAACTGGCCGGCAGCCTGCCAGACCGAGTACGACGCACTCGATCTCGCCAAGCGAGACCCGTTCCTTCAGCGCGCTCGCAACAACTTTGGTTCCTTCCGTTGGGATCAGTTGCCTATGAACGAACGTACTGAAGAGGCCCTCGGCTTTATGAAGAAGCACGGCATGAGCCATGCCGTCGTTTCCACTTTTGTCTGAACCGCCCCGGCATTCCCGGAGACTCGTTGGTGTGAGTCACGCCGCTTGGGCGTACTCGGTGATTTGCGAATAGT
>JAANSK020038466.1:0-17596 GCA_011763485.2 Isoetes engelmannii
GAGTAAAGTCATTAGTGCGGTCAGCGGTCAGTTCTTAGCCGGAATACTTTAATGCAAGCGGCTTTTTCCCCCGCCACGTGGACTTCTGGTTCGTCTGACAACCAGCATAGATGAACAGACATGGCATCATTAATGCGAAAATCCCCCCATTTCGGGGGAATATTCCCACAAAATCTGTATTTATGAGAGTTTGGTATCCTATGTGGCGAGGGGGGGGAGTGCGGAAAGATGACGTGGAATTGGAATTAGGAGGATGTTTTTGGATCCCAAATCCGCCCTAATGAATATCAGCATAAACAACTGGAGGGTCTGGGGGGTTTAATTCAATGGTTTCATTTTTTAATGTGACAATGCCCTTTCAATGGTTTCATATTATGTGCTTCTATGGAAATTGTGCGAAAATTATACGGAAGTTGTATGGAAATTTTCGTCGGCCCCTTCGGAGCCAAAGGGGAATGTGTGTTGCATGGTTTACATTGTTGAAAAACTACAATAAGGGACATTACAGCATGGAAGACATTGTACTACAAATGGGATTGGTAAGAGGAAGACACATTCAACTCAATGTGCACAATAACAAATAATACTGTATTAAAAACCTTTCATAGCCCTTGTCTTGTGTCTCTGAGAAGCCTAAGTCATTATGCCTGTAAATCAAGTTGAAAGACAATATGGAGTCCAAATTACCAAAAGAGTTCAAGCTTCTTCATGGGATGACAAGTGATTGTGCATGCACTAAATATCAATAAGAATACTTTAAATCAGGAGAAATTCTTGCATTTTTACTTAACCTTATCAATAGCACAAACCAAAAAGCCTACAATTTTAGCAGCATAGTTTTCCAACATTTTGCAATTGAGATCGGCCTTTTCCCACACACGTTGGGAATCTGGCTTCTTCATATCCTTGGCAAAATATCCTCATTAAGGGGATATCTTACGAAATTTCTGTAGTTAGCCGCAAATCTTTTGGGGAGATTATCCTTTCTGCAGTAACTTTTTCAAGTTGTCATTATTAATTACGCATGCAGCTCATCCCTTCACGCCAGTTTAATTCATAATTACCCCTATGATTTCCATGTGAAACTGCCCCACCGTTGGATTTCTCCATCTGGACCGTTCATTTGCTAGCCCTTTACCAAATTTGCTAAGGCATGCAACCCCAAACACCATTACATGATTTTGACATCTTGCCACTCTCTACGGCTGTGATTTCTTTGCTCTGAAGTCTATAAGTACCTTCCGTGAACATGCACGCACTCTATCGCCTTCATCATCTCTGTTCTTCAACTCCATCTGCCCTTTTCGCTCCGACTCTTCAAGTTTCTGCTATGGCTTCTTCTTTGCCATCTTTGATGCTGCTGCAGCTCTTGGTGACTATGCCACTCTGCAGTTCTGCAGCGCCTCTGCCGTTCCTCTTGCAAAGCTGGATCAACAGGTTGTTCGAGGTATTGGCCTCTATGATTTCTCCCAGATGGCTCTTTCCACTCCCAACATTGTACAACTCTCTTAGTTTGTTGCTATTTGGTACGAGTTGAGGGAAGTTACTCCACTTCGGTAGATGGGAAAGCCACGTCGCTTTCAGATGATCTTATGGCTCAGGTTTTTTAACTTCCTCAACACCAGAGTGCTTTGACCACAAATGATCTTTGGAATCCCTACGTATGCTGCCACCACGATGAAGATTACTAATCTCTCTAAGCAGCATGATTCATTTGCGCGATTTCTTTGGCGCCAGTTGTTTGGCAAGCCTGTGGCAAATACTCATATCAACAAGCTATTTTAACACACCGCCATAGTTGTGCTTCATTCAGAAATACATATTGGTTGGGCTCAGTCCCTTTTTCAAAGTTTGATGGACGAGTTGGAAAGTTGAAGAAAGCGCCCAACTTGCGCCTTCCTACTTGTTTGGCTGCTCATCTGCAGGCCGTCATTCGCCATTTTCTTCCAGTTCTATCTGTAAGTCGGGTTTCTACCCACCTCTCTGGTTCCAGAACAAGAGACACTATCAGTGCAATTTGAGATTTGAATCGAGAACATTATCGGCAAGAAGTCACTTCGGATGCTCAACAAAAGCCTGCTGATCAAGTTCCTCAGGAGCCTGCACTTTAAGTCACCGTCAACTCTCCATGGCCACGCACAGCTCCTGTCATTCAGGTTAGCTCTGATAAAACTTCAACTCAGCACCATATCTCATTTCCCGTCATTCCAACGTCTTCTTCTTCTCAGAGTCAGGCACGGCCAGGTCCCTCCATGCCTCCCCGTGGTCTCTTGTATCAGTATGAGCAGAATGTTGCCCAATCTATTACTCAGTTAACAACAGATCAAAATTAGTTGATGGATTCTGTTAAAGAAGATCTGGATGCCGTAGACAATATGGGTCAAGAACTCAACCAGGCCAACAACCGAATTCAACAGTTGGAAGACACGATGCTGGAGCAACACGGTCTTTCGCTCAGCACCCGTGCTGAGCTTCTTACTGCACAGACTGCTAAGACGTAGCCTGACATTTTGCATGCCACTATCCAGGCATAACTAGATAGTCTTAAGTTGTGCTTCACAGAGACTGCCAAGGCCCTGGCAGATGCGCAGACCCTTTCTCAGACTCAGTAAGTTGAATATATTTCTTTGAAGCGCCATAATGATCAGTATTACCTTCGCAATTCCAAATTGGAAGGACAGTTGGTAGAAGTGCACGCTCACGTGGAGGTCTTGCAGACACAGCTTCTGGAACAGAAGCAGAAACTTGTTGATGATGCTGAGATTGCCAGCTTGAAATTCTCCATTTCCACCACTGGAGCTTCACCGTTTTGCACCGCTCATATTAGACGCAAAATTAAGGAACTCACTAGAGCAGTTGCTGAAAAGGACATAATGGTTCAGGATTTAAAGAATCAACTACAAGATGCACTCATTACTACGGACCAAGCACAGAATCAGACTGAAGAGTATGTCACCTTGGCCAAATTGATCCACATGGATTTCTCTCTGCCAGAATCCTATGAAGCCTATGTTAAGTCCCGGATGCACACCTTCCTTCTTCGATGGTTCAGTGCAGGAGGACATATTCAAGGCCCATTGATTATCAATGATATTTTATAGCTTTGGCCAGATCTCACAGTTGAGGAGAAAGGGCTCCTCTCAGCTTTAGTTCTTTTCCAGCATCTCATCTTGAAGATCCTAAATTTTTTGCCTTTCGGGTAGTTGCCCCCATGGCTTATGTATCTTGCCCATTTGCAAGAAAAATTTGAAGTTACCGATCCTGCCCAGATTTGTGATGCATCGGAACCAGTAATGCTCCTTCAGAAGGAGAATAAATATTTTGCTGAGGAATCATGGTTAGCTGCATTCCACAAGGAATATATGCTTGAACTCGTTGGTTACCTCACTCTATGGGTTCCAAAAGTTGTCAAGCAAATCAACACTTTTATGAATGATTTGGCAGGACTTGGCTTTGCCAAATTGTATATTCAGTATGCGGGCATTTACAACATTCTGCAATCTTATCTCAGTCAAAAGATTGCTCCCGTGGATTGGGAACCGTCTCACCTCTTCAGACTCTCATGTCTACTGCCCATATAGAAATTTACGTCAACATTTGGACCCAGCCATTTTGAATGAGTATCAAGATCAGTCCAAAGCAGTTTGGGCAACTCCCACGAACGCCACGCCCAGTCCATATGAAGAGTTTAGTGCACCATCTCTCCGAATGGTCATCTCCACGGACTGGCGTTCTTCATTCTGGATAGATATGATTGCTGCTCATGCCAATTGGACACCTGAGGCCATCATCACATATCTCCGCTGGGATCCACGTTTTGTTCGTCATTATCCATGGCAGCAAGATGAAACTGGATCTATATTTCCAATGAGAAGGGTTGGAAAACACCAGCAAATGCTATATGGGGATTAGAACAGTTCATCCGCCGTGCCCAGCATACCCTGGACCCCATGGTGCACCGTCAAGCAGGATTTTGTTGTGTTATTCGGGAACTCCTTCGCAGTGCCATGGCACGAACGCACGATCCTGCATTGCAATCCCAATGCCAGTGCATCTGCTTTCGATTTGGAAGTTGCTTTGATGCATCAGTGTCACTTTGTCTCCTCTCTTACACACCACGGCTTTTCTGAGATGGTCATTTCACAATTTCTCCACAAGGCCACCAAACCACTTGGAGGGTATACTCAGATTGCCATTACTGTTAAAGGTCGTAAGTCTCATCAGTACTATCAGAAACCTCGGCCTCACAGCAATAATGATGATGGGAAGGATTTGGAGAATTTTCCCCTAGAAGAAGTTTTGCCCCCGTTTCTTCAGGACAAGTGTGTTTTGGTGGGGGGGAGTGTTAGTCATGTGACCCCAGACATATGACTATTCTTATTATACGAACCTCAAGGAAGAGGCAAAGGCAGAGCAGGCACGTCAGCCACGCCCACGACAGCCAACACGCCTGAAGGCACGCAGAAGTCAGCAAGCACGGGCAAGGCCACGAAGAGAAAGAGGTGAGACCAAGCGGTGCGCGTCGTCACGCCATCGTGGGAGATTCTCGGCCATTAGAGCACCGCCCCCAGAAGTTTTGTTTGTCCGCACAGATCATAAAGCGGTTAGCCGATTTTCATTATGGGCCCAAGGCCATTGTATTCGATATAGCAGATGCTTTAGGCTAGAAGTTAGACAAGTTAGACGAAGTTTTGCCGTTCTTTTGTTTCAAATCTCAGCCTTGGGCGAGTTCCTCTTTTGTATCTCGATTTTGTGCATCAAGAGATTCTTATATCTGTTTCTCTTCTTGTTCTTTCTCTTTTCTGTTCTTCGGCTAGTTTTCTTTTGCCAAATCCCGCGTGACACTTTGCTACAGGGTCTTCCTAATTGTTTTCAAGGTCCTCATAGAAGGGCTATCTTGCAGGAGATCCCAGACCCAGACCCCAAACAGGCATCATCTTGGCCAGTCGGGTTGGAGCAGTATGGCCCGACTACCCGTGTCGCCTCTTAGTTTAGTTTAGGGATGCTATCTCCCGCCTGCACATTCTAAAACATGGCAACCACTTGAAAGGAATGGTCGAAAGTGGGCAGTGTACAAAGGAGGGCAGGCTATTATTAGGAATCAGTGGCCTTCTGATCCATGGGCAATTTGGGTATGGTCTCCCTCAATTATGTTTTGTTTATAATGTATAATTCTGTTTTTGTGATGGGGCTTTGTCCCCGAGTTCTACTTCGGGCTCATGCCCCCCAGTTTTGGTTTGGGCTTATGCCCACCTTTTTGTATGGGTTCCATAACCCGATTGGATTTTCACAGATGATAAAATGCTATCTTATCTTATTTTATTAAAAAATACTGAAAACTTTTTCACCACTGGTAAATGAATTAGTAATTGTAGCTGTTAGATGATTAGATATGCTCAGAATAAACCTCAAGATGCCCCAACCCACCCTCCCTCTAACGAATTGCCCCTTAACAAGGGCAATCCAAAAAAGAACTTGTTAGATTAACTAGCAAGAAAAACTGCTCGCCACATGATGAAAAATAAAGAATGTGAATAACTTGCAAAAGATTGAAAAACTAAACACAGACAGAATTCCCAACTAGTAAGGAAGTCAGTAAAAGAAAATGTTAGCGGCTTGGCCACTGTAATAAATTTTTTATAGTTATAACATAGTTGTATTTTAAGCCCAATCGTGGGAAAAGGGCTTGAGGTTTGGCATGGTCCGCGTTGCCTCAGCTGCACAAGTTGGGGGGCTGATTTTCCAAAACGGGACTGAAACTTTTTCACCTCGGCCCAGGTCCAGCAGCTTTTAAGCTGCGACTGTTTAATGGGGGATTCACATGAATCGCCAAAATTGCAGTGCAGGCAAGCAGTTGTTCGTTGGTTTTTTTTTTTGCAATGAAAACAGCAGCTCACGTGAGACCTTGCATGCAGGTCTGGCTGCATGGGCGTTTCTGGCTGCTTCTATCTGCTGCAATGTTCTGATGGTCCTGGAAAGAAGCATATGTTGAAGTGCCTACTATTTTTACGAGAAAAACTCATGTGAATAGAATGAAAAAAATCCCGCTAAAAAGCAACGGGATTGCAACCACGTGAATTTACCATAAGCACCTCGTCCATGTATAAAATCATCAACCATTTTGCCGAACATCTTGATAGGGGTAATGGGCATGTGCTGGCCATTACGCGGGGTAAGGGCGAGTGACCAGCCTTAAGTAAAAATAGGGCATAGGAAATTATGGCCCTGCCACATAGATGCAGGCACAGGCCCTGCCACGCAGGCACAAGCCCTGCCATACAACAACAAGCCAATTACAGTTTTTAATAACCCATGTAATATGGCGTAATTTCCTCAGCCCTATTTTTATTTTTACGGATAAAGGAAAGAACACGTTCTTTTGCGTTGGACCAATCCTTTCCGTGGCTCTTTTCAATAAGGAATTGTCTGGTCTCTGAAGGTCGACGACGTGGCATGGGGGAAAGCTAGGATTGAGATATGTAAATTGAGTAAGATGGTCCCAATTGCAAGGCTAATGGCGATGGCCTCTGCTCCGGCGCTATGTTGCTGCTCAATGCACATCTCGGGTGAGCGGATAAGCAAGGCAAAGGAAAGGATGGTTGTAAGGGCCACATTTGACAGCACCAATTTCCGTAGTATGGCAATCTCTCTGGTGCCAGCGTTAGTATTATATCAAGGTCCGTCGTTGGCGGCAGATGTCTCTCTTCCTCCTCTTCCACCAGCACAACAAATTCAAGCGGTCCCGGATGTGGCGGAGCCTCAATTTGCAGTGCAGACCATGGAAGCTCCAGCCATAATAGATGTTAAGAAGAAATCAGATTTACCAGACGGATCTCAATGGAGGTATAGTGAATTTTTGAATGCGGTGAAGAAAGGGAAGGTAGAGAGAGTGAGATTCAGCCGGGATGGAAGTAGTCTGCAGCTTTCAGCAATTGATGGGCGCAGAGCAAATGTAATACTTCCGAACGACCCCGACCTTGTTGATATATTAGCAATGAATGGGGTAGACATTTCAGTTTCGGAAGGAGAATCCGCAAATAATCTCTTCAACATATTGGGAAACCTTTTCTTCCCGTTGTTGGCATTTGGAGGTCTTTTTCTTCTCTTTAGAAGGGGCCAAGGAGGCCCCGGTGGTCCAGGAGGATTGGGTGGCCCCATGGATTTTGGGAGGTCGAAGTCCAAATTTCAGGAGGTTCCAGAGACGGGAGTATCATTTGGGGATGTGGCTGGAGCGGATCAAGCCAAGCTAGAACTTCAAGAAGTTGTAGACTTTTTGAAAAATCCAGATAAATACACGGCATTGGGAGCGAAAATTCCCAAAGGCTGTCTTCTTGTTGGCCCTCCAGGAACTGGAAAGACATTGTTGGCTAGGGCAGTGGCAGGAGAGGCTGGAGTGCCCTTCTTCTCTTGTGCAGCGTCCGAGTTCGTGGAATTATTTGTAGGGGTAGGAGCTTCCAGGGTTCGGGATTTATTTGAGAAGGCAAAATCCAAGGCTCCATGCATCGTGTTTATTGACGAAATTGATGCTGTTGGCAGGCAAAGGGGTGCCGGTCTAGGTGGAGGGAATGACGAGAGAGAACAGACCATAAATCAATTGCTTACAGAAATGGATGGTTTTTCTGGCAATAGTGGAGTCATAGTTCTTGCTGCCACAAATAGGCCAGATGTTTTGGACTCTGCTCTACTCCGACCTGGCAGATTTGACAGGCAAGTTACAGTAGACAGGCCTGATGTTGCTGGTCGCATAAAAATTCTTGAGGTAGTGCTCCATTCTGCACATTTTTAGTTTAACATGGAGAAAACACCTATTATTAGAAGCATTTGCATCCATTTAAGTTTTCTACAATTGAAATGTTATCTTTTATTGAGCAGGTACACTCTCGAGGTAAAGCCTTGGGAAAGGATGTGGATTTTGAAAAGGTTGCAAGGAGAACTCCCGGATTCACTGGTGCAGACTTACAAAATCTTATGAATGAAGCTGCAATTTTAGCTGCCAGGCGTGATTTGAAAGAAATTAGCAAGGATGAAATATCCGATGCTCTTGAACGCATCATTGCTGGTCCAGAAAAGAAGAATGCTGTTGTTTCAGAGGAGAAGAAGAAATTGGTTGCGTACCATGGTAATGATCTTTTTATATGTATAAGTATATCTTCTAAATAGCACACACTACGATCCACCAAATGCCCGAGTTGATTCAATGGTTTACCTTTCTGCAATGACATTCATTGTTGGGAACCAATTCTGACCTCTAGCATTCCAGCTTGAGTAACAGGAAATCTGGCCTGAACCACCTAAACTGAGTCGTAGTATGCATCTAGGACAAGTATGAGTTTTTAATATGATGGGAAATTCAGGAAGGCAGTGATGGAGTCACTTCTTATCTGCATCTGCATGCAAATGAATGTCCAAGTTTATAAGAAACCCCTTCAATCTTGCTGCCCTGTGGCTATTAAAGAACACTCTTTGCAACTTATTAATGTGTGACTATAAAGCCGAATGGCTTCAACCAGCTGTCTATAGAGAGTTGGATCTGCATCAAAGCTTATTTTACTCTTATCCTAAATGACGAGATGCCGGACAGCTTCCTGAAAGAAAGAAAACCTCATGAAAGGAGTGACACTAAGGACATTTAAGAAAGTAAAACGGGCAGCAAAATGGAAGCATAAAAATTCTTCAGCAGAAGAAGAAAAGACAAGGAAGGAGCCAGATGCTGATACCAGATCATTCCTTGGAGCTGCCAGGAGAGCGATTCAATCATCTTTCTAGGAATCTTTTGGTCAATGTTTTAGTATTATTTTATTCCTTTTTAGTCGTGGAGGCTTTCATCGTCCTTGCAGATCCTTAATTCTCTATGTTCTTGGTCTCATAGACTTTGTGGGTCTTCTATAGATGTTAATAGAACATTCTTTCTCTGTTCTTCTTTGGCATCTCTCTTGGCTGCATCGCTTTCGCCAGAGACTTGACCATAGAAAAGTTTCTCCCATCCGTCAATAAATAAAAAGTCTCTTTGCCTGTATTCCCTAGGTGGGAAAACCATAGCCATAGAGAGAGGTATTTATCCTAACGCATTCCCTTTGGAGACAGATCTCCACATCATACAGTAAGTCTTCAGCCCATTTCAAGTGCACATTGCAGTAGACATCTCTTTAAGTAATGGTCAAAGTGATGTAGTCAATGAATTCGATGGTTTGAGAGGTTGGCGGCTTTGCCAAAGGTTACGGGTGAGGTTATGCTTTGACGGCACAAGCATTCTATCATGATGATCTCTTTTAAGTGATGTGGTCAAAATCGAGCAGTCTTAAGGGGTTGGTTGCAAAAGGTTAATTCCAGGTGTGATTATCCTTTGACGGCATAAGTATTATCTCACAACGATCCTCAAACCATTTTTAGCAGCAACTGCGCATTTGAATCAACCGAAGTACATTGGAGAATTGTTAGCCAAATTCCGTATGCGATCTTGCAAGATATCCCTGTGGAATTCACAAGAAAGAACAAGAAATTTCTGTTTGCCTTGGGCTCCTAGGGCTGCTGTTTCTATTTTTGAGGATGTTCCTTCTTTTTTGAGCGAGCTCGTGAATAAATGAGGATATTCATTTCTGGTCATATACATCATGAGTTGCTGTAAGGTTGTCGGATGACTGAAGAGACAATGATATCTCCCTCTTATGATGTAATAGGCGGGGTAGTAAAGATGAAGTGCTCTTCTGTCTCCACCATGTTCAAATTGCATAAAGTGCCTTTTTTATCCTCCCGAGTAAGATGTTTAGCACGCCCCAACTCAATTTCCAACGGATGAGAAGACACCCTGAACTGCCCCATAGAATCTCGTCTTATAAGGTCAGTCTCAAGATAACCCGGTCCTACTATAGAACTATCAGCTGGAACGTGTAGAAAGTTTTCCTTGAAAAATTCCCTTTTAGAACTCTATGAAGGATTTATCCATTAAAGCTGCTTCAAATCATGACGTCTAAGCTGGTTCATTTGCTGCCCTTGTAGAACTCTATGAAGGATTTATCCATTAAAGCTGTTCCAAATCATGACGTCTAAGCTGGTTCATTTGCTGCACTATCAGTTTTGGAAGTTATATTGGAGTGGAGGTATTTTCCCATGGAGAAGCCAACAGTATTAAACATCTTAACTGTTCTTGCAACCAGCGCGTCGAACTATGAAAGCATGCTTCATTTGCTTATGCAAAGCATTCAATCATCGTTATACCAGCCGTTCTCCGGCATATAGCCTTTTCTTGATTTGCTGCTGCTGCTTACATTCTTTCATAGATATGTGGAAGGAACTATGCAATGGGGCTTCAAGCATTGACGAAGATACATGAACTGCTTTACTTTCTAGGTAGAAGTTCTTGTTGCACCTGTCTCACCTGGAAGTAGTTATTGGACTAAAATTGGATTCGAGCTAGCAATACTAAGGTGGACCTGTCCACCTTTTCTCTGAGCATTAAATCTCCTGGCAGATTTATGTCCCTAATGGAAGAAAGAAAGAAAGAGTTTATTAATGTCTATGGGAGACTCACAGGGTCTATGAGACCTAATAAAAGTTTCTAACATCTAGGAGCATTCTCCTAGTTAAAAGTGCTAGTTAAGGACTAAAACTTAGCGATAAAGCTTATCAATGATTCTTAACCTTGTTGGTCATTTTCTGATTGCCAAACCCTTCTGACTTCCTTTTCCTATTACTGTTTAATGGTGCTGGATCAAGTAGGAAAAAAAATCCAGCACTGTTTGGTTTAATTCTGAATCAGCTTCTTCTTTTTTAAGCACATTTCTTTTGAGTTTGGTGGTTTCACATATATACAAAGCAAGGTATTTCTGATCTGAAAAGTTCATAAAGTGGTTGGGTTCATGGTACCTTCCTCTTATTTTATAGAATGCTAGACACAGAAAGATAAAGTGTTCTTCTGATTTCACTCCCCCTAAGTTGCACATTTGACAGATTCTTCGTTCACGTGCCCTGCCTTAGCCTGGCCAGCTTCAATCTCCAAGTGATGAGATGAGACCCCGAACTGCCTCAATACATTCCTGAGTTTACGTGGCAAGTGGGTATTTAAGTACCTAGAATGTTGAAGGGAACCATCTCTAGATATATTCAAGAAATTGTCCTTGTAGAATTTGCGTTTGGTGGATAAATCTTTCGGAGGGTTCCACTCGTCTGCGACATGCATATGTTCTACATTACGACGAATATTCACTCTATGACGTTTCAAACAATTTTTGGGGACCGTTGGTAGTGGTGTGACTGTGCTTAAATGGTTGGAGGTTTTATATTGAGAAGCCTATTTTGTTGAACAGTTTGCGTGTGCGGGAAAACCAGCTATCTTTACATGAGTTGGCCAATGCTTTGGATGAACTGAATGCCAAGTGAGGGTCCTGAGGGAGCCTTTGCCTGCCTTCTTGTGTCTCAGCTAAAGACTGGAGTCTACGAAAATAAGACACCACCATAAGCACAGCTTCAAGTTTCAGAGAATTAGCTGCAAATTCTGCTAATACCATGTCGTGTGGGACTGAGGGTTTGTTCCTGATTATTCTTGGCATCATTAACATTTGGAGCCTCTTGAAATGATTCTATTCATCTTCTCTGAGATCAGGGGCCTAAACCTGTTCGCCATACAAAGCCACTGGTTTAACTAAGTATTGAACAAATGGAGTTTAGTATTGACATCATAAAAGTGCCTCTGGAAACATTGTCTCTCCATAAGAGCCCATGAACTGTAGCCTTTAGCAAGTCTTTTCTGTGCTGCTGCTTTTAAATTAAACCTTGATCCTGAAAATCCACTTCAAGGTAGATGAAAGCTGAAATAGTTCCCACTGGTTGCTTTCGGAAGGAAAATTATTTCGATGCATGACAAACCTGAAGGTGTTGAAAATTATCACTTTGGTTTTCTGCAGCTTTACTTGCAACTCTCTTTCTTTGCAATAGGCATCTAAAGCCAATAAGTGCTTCTGCAGTCCAAGGATAGGGACTCGCATTCGGCATGTACGAGTGTACTCGGGTCAGGTGAAAAATAGCACACTGCAAAGATCTTGCAAAAGAGATCTAGTAAGCTTCAACCAAATGAACTTTGCTTTATCATTCTTTTTAACAATCTGTAATACGTTTGCTAAATTAGATTTTAAAAAGGACTGTCACTCCTCCAGAGCCTCCAAAGAAGCCATGATTGGGCAAGACTTCCTTGTATGCAGAGAGGGGGAGTTTATTTTATTAACATCTACCAGTGAAGACTTGTGGTTTTCATAAGACTGAATACATACCACATTTGAATCTGCTAGCAGATCAACCTCCTCATCTTTTAGTGTGATTATTGCACAAAAAAGGTATATAGAAATAGAAAATCCTGCAAGGTGTGCCAATGGCCATTTTGACGAATCTAAAATATGTTATGCCCCTTGTATTTGTTTGGTGATCATTTTATTCTTTTGGAAGTCATCAATGTCACTTCCAGTCCATTGGAATTGAAAGACTACTTCTTTACTGAGTAGCTTATATGACTTACATCACCCTTTTCTTTGGCCCATTGGTTGAGTGGATTTATTTCTTTTCATATGCAACCTTCCCTCCCCTCCTTTCCCACCTTCCATTATAAAAAGAAAGAAAAAGGGGAGCCCAAAAACAAAAAAGAGCTCCACATTCTGGTGCCAATCTCCCATTCTCCTCCACTATGTTATTTGTGTATATGTATTATTATATAACTTACATAGTAAGCAAGTTACAATCAAGGCTAGTATTTGAAGGAATGGTCTTAATTTATTTTGAATCATGCAGAGGCTGGACATGCTCTTGTTGGGGCACTTATGCCTGAATATGATCCTGTGGCCAAGATTTCTATAATTCCAAGGGGAGGTGCTGGAGGGTTGACCTTTTTTGCCCCTAGCGAAGAAAGACTTGAATCAGGACTTTATAGTAAAGGCTACCTTGAGAATCAGATGGCCGTCGCACTTGGAGGAAGGTTGTTATTAATCATTCTAATGAATTTCTTTTCACACTTTCTCTATGTTCTTCATTGATGTACGTCATTGGTTACTATAGGATTGCTGAGGAAGTCATTTTTGGTACTGAAAATGTGACTACTGGAGCTTCAAATGATTTTCAACAAGTGTCACGTGTTGCAAGACAAATGGTGGAGAGGTTTGGATTTAGTAAGAGGATTGGGCAACTCTCAATTGGGGGTTCAGGGGGGAATCCGTTCCTGGGACAACAGGTGATATTTACTTTTGTTCAATTCTAGCTGGCAGCTTTGACTACGTATATAGCACACATTATTTCCTAGTATGCTCTATAGTTGAAAATTGAAACTTGGACGATTGTACCATGTCATCATATTGACATGGCTCATACTTCCTAGGTCGTTTCTGTGTTTTTCATCTTGATTAATCATTCATGGTGATACATCATACGCTTGTAGATGTATCTTTGAATTAGAGAAAGTACAAGGGGAAACTATGCTAGCTAAATCCTTTTTGACAATTGTCAACATGTTAGTTCCCGCAGATTTTTCTAAGCTCCAGAAGAAAGATTATTATATTATTATGGACGACAAGGAAAAAGTAGAGCAGAAAGTGATGCAAGGATTGGAGGTTTACTAACAATAGCAAACTACGTCTAGTTACTTACCATCTAGGAACTTTGTATCTCTCTGGGTCGGTCCAGATCCTTGCCCTTTAAGCTGGTTCTCTTCTTCTTGGCAATCAAATATGATTGTCTGCATTGTTTCCTCTCGACTCCACATCAGCCTATATTTCTCAATTGGCATCTCTTGCCTTCTGCTATCGTATTGGCTTGCCATAGATGTTTTCCCAACAAATGCAAACTTCGGTCCGCCAATCTCATTCTCGAGAATGGTTTCTTGCAACAACCTCATGTGAACAATTGCACGATTCATTACGTCCAATCTGATAATTTTGGTAGTACTAAATGGTTTGTAGGCTGAGGTAAGCTCAAAAAAATGCCTAAAAGCTTGCGAAGGGGATGAATAAAGCTTGAGAAGGAGATGAATATCTACGCCGCTGCAACAAAGAGCTTTAAATAGCATGATCTGGGTATGGCGAGAACAAGACAAGAGGAAAACTCTGAAAAATCTTCTCGGACCTGCTCGGTTAACTCGGTTAAACCCCTGGGCTCGCCTCGCCCATTACGGCAAATAAATGGACTTGCCCCTGCGGGCTCGCCCATTTATTTGCCCTAATGGGCTCTTACAGGTCCCATAGGCCAATTGGCCTCCGTGGACGATAAAAATGATATCTTATCTTATCTTACAGGGGTTTAACCCCTTCTCTAGGCAATTCACTTTAAACGGTTGACCTCTCGAGGAAGGGCTCGAAGAATCTGAAATAAGTAGATTAAGCTATAATTTGTTCGTAGTGACAAAGTACTTATTTGAGGTTAAATGCATGTTGTCATTCGTCAACCTAACTTTGTAGACTCTTATAACATAAGGTAATTTATTCACAATCTCCATAGTGTAGGATCATAATTATACCCCCAAGTCTTCAGTAGATCTGTCTACACTACCCTTTTCTAATAAAATTATGCAGAATAGCCTTGATGCTTTTAGTTTCCTGGCGTTTTAAAGCTCCAAGAGAGCCATTATTCCTCTCGAATTCCCTCTGTCTAGAACCCCTGTTTCAAGAAACTTAGTGCAGAGAATAATGGAGGATTGTTTGTAGAGGTAAGGGCTGCAATCAGGTCGGTGTGAAGAGGCATACACGATGGAGACACCTCTGGTTGACAGGCAAACCAAGATACATGTGTCTTGGAGCAGATTAGTCAGACATGCATAATGGAGACCTCTGATTGACAATTCAAAGCAAGACACGTGTCCAGGCATTTTCTGCATGAAGATTTTGTGAGTTTTGGAGGAGGCCAATTTCAGATGGGCGATATCAGGGGAAGTCAGAACTTTTTATTTGCCATATAATTTGCAAGCATGTTGGAGGTAACTTTTATTTCGTATATCTCCACGGGTAAGATTAAAACATTTATGGCATGGGATACTAAAGTTGGCCTCATGAACCCTTTTGTTAATGTCAACCCTAATTGGGACGCTATATAATCATATATGTACGGCCTATTTTTAAAATATTAATAGAATTCTCTAGGTCCCTCCTCGCTTTGAAGATTTTGGTATCAGAGCAGGTTGCTGTCCCTGGGGTCTCGCTCTGCAGGAGAGAGGAGAGTAAGTGTTTTGAGCAACTTAACTGAATTGTGAAAGGTGGGAACAGAGCTTGTAGTTCCTATCATTGTTCACAAATGAGAATATTGTGTCACGAATGAGAATTTCGTGTTTAAAGGGAAAAATTATCCCATATGGAAAAAGACCTTGGCACTGGATCTAACTGGAGTTTGGGATGTAGTATTTGGTGAATCTTAAAAAGCAGATGATAACCTGGATGGAGGTCAGAAATGGGAGTTGAACTATTATACCTTGAGAAGGACATGTATGAGTAGATGAGGTTTGACAATCTGATCCAGAAAGATTTTTATACGAAAGCATGAAAGCTATGCGCAGGTATGAAAATGCTAAGTAAAGAATGCGATCTGGTCAAATAATAGAGCTTATGGACAATGGTAGTGTTAAGGGCTTAGCATTTTGGAAAAGGAATCAATTAGTTTTTTAACGAAGTTCGTTTATTGTTATGTATTCTATTAGCTTTTTAAGTATGCTAATTTGTGGTCTTTAATCAAAACAGTTATCAACACAATCAGATTATAGCATGGCTACTGCCGATATAATTGACTCTGAGGTAAGAGAACTGGTTGATCGCGCATATAGCAGAGCTAAACACCTTATTACGACACACATAGATATTTTGCACAAGCTAGCCCTTATGCTTATAGAGAAGGAGACCGTTGACGGCGAGGAGTTTATGAGCCTCTTTATTGATGGGAAAGCAGAGTTGTATGTAAATTAATATGAAATTTATAAAGCGTTATTAGTTTTTGTAGGTTTCCAAAACGTGTGTGTGTGTATGTGTGTGTGTGTGTGTGTGTGTGTGTGTGTGTGTGTGTGTTTTTTTTCTTGATGGGAAAGCAGAGTTGTATGTAAATTAATATGAAGTTTATAAAGCGTTATTAGTTTTTGTAGGTTTCCAAAACGCGTGTGTGTGTGTGTTTTTTTTTATTATTATTATTATAAAATGATGTGTCGGCTGTAGTAAAAGTGCTAGGGAACCCATTGGTGGGAGGGCTTTTCTGGTGGGAAACTGGCAGTTGCCACCGAAAAATCCTGACCTTTGGTGGGGTTTTGCACGTGATCCACTGGTAGGTGGAGTTTCTGTTCTTGGTGTATCTTGATGGTTTTTCCCTTTTCTTTCTTTGTACGTCTCCTTTGAGGTCGATTTGAGCGATGCAGTGCCTTTATTTTCATTTCAGCTTAGTTTTTGGCAAAGCTGTCTAGCAATGGTTTGCTTCATAGCTTTATTTTTACAAGGTGATTTATTACAAGATTTAATGATGTCAAAGTACCTACATTAGGTAGTGTGAGATTCGACTACGGCAAGGCAATTATCTGAAATTTGCCTTCTAACGATGGAATTTCCAACTCTCAGCCCTCATCTGCTGTCAGTTAAAACATGGTTTTTGGCAATTATATACTAAACCGAGCCTAATCCCAAACCTAAACTGCCACTCTTCTTGCCGCTAATGGAATTTGAAGTCCTTCAGCGTTTTGCAAGATGGCTCTTCGAGATTCGTCCGTGCCAATTACCATAACAAGAACTGCTGTAGTCGAATGTGGCCTGTAGTTTTGGAAGTTTTTGGCAAAGCTGTCTAGCAATGGTTTGCTTCATAGCTTTATTTTTACAAGAAGATTTATTACAAGAAGATTTAATGATGTCAAAGTACCTACATTAGGTAGTTTTGGAATGGGTATTATTTCGTTGTTCTTTTCATCAAAGCTAATTCAAAAAGTTGACAATAGTAAGTAAAAAGCATGTTAGTATTCAAGGTTAATTTAAAAACAGTATTATTGGAGATCAAAATAAATACGTCCATGTTAACACATTGATTATTGAGGCATTATCTAAGTATCCAGTATTTAGTATTAGGTATGTTATTAGGTGCAGGAACCTAAAACTAAAATATCTACAGCAGAATGTAAAGGAAATAGATGGTTAACTCACGTTGTTTATTCAATACGTGATATTTTGGTCAAAAAATGTGGTACACTTATTGAGGGTATGGTTAAAATTGGTTTATTTACTCTATTATTTTAGGGCCTACTAGTAGATGAGCACCATGCATTAATTATGTCACCAAAAGTCCTTATATAAATGCTATAACGGATTATACGCCTAGTTTTTTTTGGATATAGCATCATTTTTGGTGGATGTTAAGCATAAGAATGGTATGAATGTGAGTGTTGCTAGCAATTAAAAAAAAATAGAATGGTCAAAATTGTTCAATTTTATATCAACTAGTAACGGGTGCCCGACGTTGCCAGGCATAAGTACGGGCGTATTCTAGGGAATGATGTAGACACACTTACAATACATGTAGAAAAGAAGTTAGGCATATTTTTTTACATGGCAACTACATTGGTGGTAGTTAGGTATGGGGGAGCATTGCCTAGATTGCAAAGGGGTATAGA
>JAANSK020038577.1:0-17596 GCA_011763485.2 Isoetes engelmannii
ATCAGCTTGTTTCTGAGCATGTTTCTTCTGAGTTGGTACGTTCATATATACACAAAAATAAAGAAATTTCTGGTCTGAGAAGTTCATGAGCTGTCTCAAAGTGGCCGGGTCCCTGAAAAGACTGGTATTTTCCTCCTATTTCATAGTATGCTGGACACAAATCAAGACATTTATTTAAGTTCATGGGCAGTCTCAAAGTGGTATCTTCCTTCTATTTCTGATTCCAACTTTTGATAGATTCTTTGTTCACATGCCCTGCCATTGGAGACACGGAACTGCACCAATACAGTCCCGAGGTTATGTGATAAGTGGGTATCTCAGTATATAAGATGTCGAAGGAAACCAACTAACCAAGAGATTGTCCTTGTAGAATTGTCTTTTGGTGGGTAAGTCTTTCAAAGAGGTCCACCTGTCTGTCACATACATGTTCTAAATCATGATAAATATTCATGTTTACCTCATGAGGCTTCAATCGAGTGTTTGGAAGAAAGAAAAGGAAAGATCTTATTAAGGTCTGCAGGCCAGAGTCTACAAGACCCAATAAGTATGCTTTCCTTTGGAAAAATTCCTTATGGAGCTCTCTGACCCCTTTTTTTGGTTTTTTGCCATTCTAGAAGGTCACTCCTCCAACAAGTCTGAGAAGAGTCCTGTGAGAAATTTCTGGATTTTACTTTCTCCAGCTTTTTGCATCTGCTTCAAGCACCTCTATTCTCTACCATTTATGGTGAGCTGGAACTCTAGAAACTCCAGTAAAGTTCTCTTATGGAAACTGTATTGGACTGCAAAAATTTCTGGAGACATACTTTCTGGGGGTCTTGGTTGGCCTCATATTTTAAAGGGACACAGATAAAAAGGCCAGTGGTTTACCCTTGAAGAGCCTAGAGAATGCAGTAGCAACGATATCCTAGAGATCAATAGCAGCTAATTTTTGTTGGAATCTATGAAATCGAATATTCCAAGAAAGCCAGCTAGAGTGGCGCTGAGCTTTGGGGAAAATATGTTCACCAGCATATTTAAACCATACGATGCTTGTAGATATGAACCTCCACCTGAAACTTGCCTTCCTCTGCCTGCTATATATATATATTTTCTATTGTCAGGTTAACTGAAGCTTCCAGCTGTGCAATATAATCAGCATAGAGATAGGGGAAAAGGGGCTTTATCAATTTGAACTCACGTCCGGATTTCTCTTATTTCTCTTTGTTAAAAGTGGCACAAACTGAACGACGTGCAAGTAATGCACTTTCATAGTAGGCCTTAAAATGTTCTTTCTCTTGTACAATCTAGTAGCAGTCGAAAGTGGATATGGAGATCAAATTACTTGCCATGCTTTCTGCTACAAGCAGGCTCAGCATCGTCTATTTGATCAAAGAAGGGCTAGAAATTTATTAAATGCAAACTAATGTTTATGAAACATGGCAGTTGCCATCTTGGATCCCTGAAGTAAATTATGTCTCACATAAGTAGAATCAGTTTTGATTTCTAAGGTACAACACACATGGAACAGGGTTTTGGATTCAGACTATCAGGATTGTGGTGCAGAATGGAGGAGGAGAAGGTGCATCGCCTGCGACTCGAATGGTATCAGATATTGTGATTGATTCCCCTAATAAAGTAAGCTCTTTTGCTATGTATCACATTTTCCTGTTGCATGTGGCCCTGCATGGAAGTAATTATTATGTGTAAAATGCGACCATGTTGAAATTATTTATCTTCTGGTCATATCTTAACCTTATTATATCTTTAAAAGGCACATTCAAATGGAATTATTAGCTCTCGCAGTTTTTCTTGTCTGCTGGATATTGCATATGATAAAAGACGTAGTGGTCCACAACATGTTGTTGGACAAGGACATGTTGTTTTGAGTCGTAAATAGTAAGTCTGTTGTCACTTTTGCCTTCTTTTCTTTTAGTTCATTACATAAGATGCTTAGAGCAAAAGGAACTTGCTAGTATGATTTTGTATTCCTTCTTTTCCATCAATACTATATGCTTGCAAGAATTTGGATTGTCTCATCACCTCTATCAATGAGTCAATGCCACCAAGTTGACATATCAATACGGCAGGCAATTTTAGGTAATATTTTTCATCGAGTTTAATCGCTTGGTTGTAAATATTTCTATTCTTGCTACTATGATGTTAATTTCGACCCTTCCGTCCTGTTAATAATAGAGTAATGGAATTGTTGACAATGTTATGAGCATCATGATTCTTTCAGTCTAACTGCGTGGCTACAAATATTTGTATCCCAATCTCTTAAAGACTTTCTAGATTTCTGTGGTATATCTGAACTTGATCTTATTACACATGAATGGCATATTGTACATGAATCCACCTTTTTCCACGTTGCCTTTTTTCTCCCTCTTCTATTTTCATGTAACATTACATAGTAAATTTGCAAAGCATATACTCTTGACTGGTGGAAAACCATAGCACCAGGCGTGGTGACATTTTAGTTCCACTACTTGAAGGAGATTCATACATAAAAGTAATATGTACGAATAGTGTCTGATACATATACTATGAGAGCTAAGGTCAAGGGATACAAAGGCATAAACATATGTTCCGAAGGCGTCAATTTGCAGTAGATTTCTGGAAATAGATGTCTATATGAGGTTTTTAATGAATCTCTTCTCATCAGTTGGAGTTCCAGACTGTAAAGACCTATTATGCCAGACAGCAAGGACCAACTGCTATTATCAGAACTCATTTTATAATGACTTAATAGCTATTAAGCTTATCCCTGCAGATACGATTCTATACATTTTCTGTTGTCTAATATATAGTTAATATTAGTTGGTGAGGAGGATGTCCTCCTAGCAGGCCTAAAATTCTGTTTCTATCAAGTCTTATAGGCCCTACAGATGTCAATGTGTTTTTTTTTCCTCCCTCCCTCCCTCCTTTCTAGTACATTAATAAAATTCTCTCTTGCTTGACCCTTTATGTATTTTTATCACTTATTCATCTGTCTGGATGTTCTAGTTTCGTGAGGAACGGCTTGCTTAGCATCTTGGTTAAGGCATATCAGGGGGGCATGAAGCATTAACATACTTGAGGTAAAGTTGTGAAGAGAAAGATGAGTAGAAGTTATAAGATGAGAAACTTCAGGTACGAGCGATTAGAAATGGGATGCCTTACGCCTTGCAGTTGATCGCCTGAAATCATGGCATAACAGCTTAACGCTTTTACACGTTCATTTTACAAGTGCCTTGGCAGAAGCGGAAATCTCCGATGCTTAAGGAGGCATGTGGGAATGGAGATGTGATTTCATGGTCTATGTGTGATGTGCCATTGCACGCCGAGGATCCATTTGCTCTTATGTGTTATCTTCTATATGAATGGTCATTCTGATAGATGAACTTTGTATTTTCTTACTTAGCTCGGTACCTCTTATGTGCCACTTGTAAACTGCAAAAATCAAGTTCAGCCCATGTCCCATGTCTCACTGTGGGAGGATGAGGAATAATGACAGAAACCAAGGAAGAATTGGGATGGTCATCACATAGTCCTGTCTTTATCATATTTTGCTTTTTAGTGGATGCGATGTCTTTGTTCTGTGAAGAGATGTTTTGTTGTAACCGTTGAACTGTGATGTCAGGTATTTGTGGGAGGGATTTCATCCTTGTTGACTTCTGACAAGGTTTGCTGATGATATTTTTATGAAAGTTGGAGTTTTATGTCTGTTTTGTTTAACATCACTTTGTTCAGGTGAAAGAGATTGTCACCTCCTTTGGTCAATTAAAAGCCTATCATTGGGAACTTGATACAAAGAAGCAACCTCGAGAAGCATATGCATTCTTGGAGGTAAGAAATTTTAGCCATGCTTACTCTAGCCGCTTTCTGTTTGTCATAATTATCAGTGCAGCAAATAGTGAAGGTTAGGAAATCGATTATTAGAGGATGTATTTAGAAAGATTTAATCTACTAGAGACCTTTAATAAATGGCTTTTATGCTCTACATTGCTTATCTGCTGTCTATGACAGAACTAGTATAGGTGCTACCAAAATTTGATTGGAAGTAATTACATAATGACAATTTTGCATTTCAAAATCTTCAGTATGAAGAGGCTCCCTAGTTTTTGCATGGATTTCAGTATGAACGAGGCTCACTGATGATTTTGCATGGATTAAGTCATTCGTTTGTGCACAAGCAGTCACTAAAAAAAAGAGCACGTTAAGAGGCTTTACAATTGCCTGCGAGTAGGATCCTTCTAATCATGTTTGACTTCCTATGAAATAATAGTAAGTAGAATGAGAAGAAAAATGCAATTAGTTCATAACCATCACGACAGTGAATTGCCAAGATTTTCTTGTAATGTTTGTGTGTCCTTGGTAGTCCAAATTCTGCTGAGCAATAACACATTCTACCTTTCATAAACCAGATGAATATATCAGTTTAGTAAGACCCTCGAATATTTACTTCTTTTATGTGGGAAATAGTATTCAGTGTACAAATTGAAGGCTGCGAAAGCCAATATGCACTGATGTGTTGCTTCTTACTCTGATCAGTACCTTGATCCATCCGTAACCATAAAAGCATGTGCTGGACTAAGTGGAATGAAGCTTGGAGATAGGATTTTGACGGTTGTTCAAGCAACACCAACTGCGAAAACTGAGGTATGTCTTTTTGCAGATCCATTTTGAGCTTATTTGTTGGCTATGTATGGGCTTATCAGCACTATAATAGCGTTGATGTGAAGATGCTGATGTGTCTCATCATTTGACTGATTTGCTAATTTTTATTCACGACTTTGTTTGATTTCACAGAATTCAATCAGAAGACGTCCATTCTATGGGGTTCCTGAACATGCACGAGCGTTGCTGAAGTCACCAACATGCATCTTACAACTAGAAAATATGGTAAAAAGGAGGCTGATAAAATATTTGCTTGCACTGCTGTTAACAAGTTAAACATGATGCAGGTAACCAAAATGGATCTTCTATCTACATCAGAGCAAGATGTCGCAGATCTTGAAGAGGATGTACGGCTAGAATGTTCAAGGTATGTTTTAGTAGCAAAGTTGTATAGTCAATTTGCAGAGAGGACAGAAAAATAAACGTGTTAATGTTATATTGGTTGGATGCCGTTGGACATTATAAAAAAAAATGTTCTGGTCAACTGGTGTATTTTTCTGAGTCTCACTCTTGGCATGGCAGATTTGGAACCATAAAGTCTGTGCATTTGATTAGATCTGCTGTTTCACCACAAGCTGTGGCAGAGCCTCTTTCTAGGGTTCCCGAAGCCATTGAAGTTACTGCTGCTGAATCTAACAGGAGCAAATCAGAAGCTTTGGCAGATATAAATGATACTCTTTCAAGAACTGCAGGTGAAAAGCCTCATAGCAGGTCAAAAGTGAGTGAAATAACCGGTGAAAGTGCACGTCCCATTGTTGCAGGCACTGTTTTTGTTGAGTTTTCACGAGAGGAATCATCATGCAATGCTGCCCATGTGCTGAATGGTCGTACATATGGAGACCATATAGTAATTGCAAGGTACTGCCCCGTTTCGCTATATAGGAACATATGCAAGAGTATGATGGAGCATCAGAAGTGATCTGGATACTGCCATAAGCCATGGTCTGATATGGAAATCTCTATTTCGCTGGAACAATGCTGCTGCATCTGGGTATTCCCAGAGCATTTCCATTCCGGAGGATGGGGAGCATGCATACTTGCATACGAGTTCTGAAGAAAGATCTCAGCAGGTCGTTGATCAGGCAATATTTTATAGCGATGTTGATTGGTGGAGACCTGTGAACACAGAATGTGTATGAAAGCAGGAAACTAGATGAATGTATTGTAAGGGATTTATGTAAAGAAGCATTTATATATCCTTCTCGAACACATATGTTTAAATGTTGCTTCTGGAACAGTGTATTCAGCAGAACATTGGTGCGCTGTTCTCTGAGTTACTCTTCTTCGAAGAATGCAGCATTTGTCATAATGTTTGTCGGCTATTCAATTCATAGACTGATAATGCAGTTCTTTAAACACAACTGTCTAGTCTCTACGGGAATGAATTAAATACATCTTTGAAAAACCCTCAGGTCTATAAGATCATATTCAAATAATAGCTCTCTATGAATTCCTTTCCACCTTTCTTCTACCCTAATTGATGAGTGCTTAGACGTCATTCCACGTCCAATATGTGACCTCACTTCTTTCCATTAGCATGAAAAAGTACCTTATTTAAAGCTTCATCCGCCATGTGGTCTTATACTCTCTTTTCAGACTGGTGCGAAAATCTTTGCCTGCTGCCTACTAAGGTTGTGCGATAGTTCTCACGTTATGAATATGGTGCAAAAATCTTGCCCGCTGCGCACTAAGATTGTGCAATAGTTCTGCAGATTATTCTTTCCTCCGCTTTTATGAATATGGATTACATAGCTGATTTTCCATGATTCATGAAGCAAAGCAATATTGAACACATTGCGAGTATGAGGTTCTCTTGATGAAGGGGGGTAGTTTCACTTGAAGAGTCGAGGTGTTCAATTACTTCATTGATCCTTCCTACTAATGCACACTTATAAAGGCTATAATTGAACATCATCTAATTTGCTATGCGAGGCTGGTTCTCGCATTGAGAAGGGAGAAGAAAAGTTTGTAGGAGAAGATGGAATGCATTCCCTGTGGTGTAAATGCTCTAATTATACTCGAGGCTCTAATTACAACAGTATTGTTTTTTTTTTTTTTTTTTTTTTTCTTGTAAGGTACCAACCCCCCCAAAATGCCATGGTGTTTAATCCCACAAAAAAACTTGTAAGTAGCAGTAGGGTAGGCTTGAGGCAAAGGTGGATCGTTTAGTTTTGGGTGTGGGAGGGCAGAAGTACTCCAAGCATGCTTTCTTGCTCTTGCTTGGACATGATTCAACGAGGGATATAAGTTGTTGAAGAAGGCATATTATTGTTTTGGAAAAATGTTTTGCCTGGAGAGTTTGGAAGTACATCTTAATTTACTATAATAATAATGATGAAAGAGCGACTCGTTTTGTCAATTTCCTCATAACCTTAGGTTTTAAACTATTTTTTAATATGAAGTGTATACTCTTCAAACTTAGGTTAACGGAACAAATTTTTAATGCAAGTCAAAGACCCACCTAGTACCTTTAATCAATCTTCTTGAACTGATGCCATTTCTTGTTTATTCGGTAAATATTTTATCAGTGGTATATCTTATTTATGTTTGCAATTTCTATGAATGAAGTAATTCCTCTCCACCTTCCGCCTTCTGCCGTCCCTCATCCCCTTTGCTTGATCAAGGTATTGGTCGCCTCCATCTTGAATGTATGGAGGGGACAATGTATCGGGTTCATGCCTAGGGTTTCTACGGCAAACTTTTGATCGGATATACCTCTCACATCCGGTGTCAGCTTCGTTTGAGTGCTTAAATCGGCAATTTCCTGGGCTGTGTGCTAGGGTTTTTGTGGCAGCTAGTGGAAAATTCGACGGGCCATATCTCTCACATCTGGTGTCATATTTTTGTGTGTCTAGACTTGTTAGAAAGCTGGTTCCGAGAACTTTCCAATGGTGTCTGGTACCTGCATACTTGGCTTTGTGTCAGTGCTCAAAGCGGTAATATTTTGGGTTGTGTGTTAGGGCTTATGTAGCAGCCGATAAAACATTTAGATCGGTGTCAGTAAGGGGACAGAGGTGGGCGTATCAAAGTGCTTGGACGCTTTCAAACAAGCGGCTGTAGGATAGCACTCTAGTCATGGCAACCCCAACGATAGAGGAGCCAGACGAGCCCGGAGTTCCCCCACCCCCCCCCCCCCCCCCCCCCCCCCCCCCCCCCGATATGCATGTGGACATGCGCGTGGATGGCGTTGACACGCATCCCCCTCCACCTAGGGCTAACATGGCATCAAAACTTCTCTTGAAAGAGTACATAGATGCCATCCCCAAACGCAGACCAGATAACATAGGGAATGTTAACAAGTTCACACTCAAAAGAGAGGCACGAGCAAAGTCTCGTGCAACATACATAGCCCATCGGCATATTACAAACACTCTATCCTAGTGCCAAGCCGCACCTGTGCATCAATGCCACTAACCCAGACACCTGAGGAGCGTTGGAAACAGGTTCAAGCGATGGCGGAGAGCAACACAACTCGAATCGCTGCTTTGGCAGAGGACATGCAGGCCTCCACACCCAAATTGCTCAAGAGGCAACTGGCTGCAGAAAAGCAGTATGTTTCAGACATGAGGTCCGCATATAACAGCTTGAGGATGGCCTTCGCCTAGCACATTCTGAAAGACAACAAGATAGGGCAAGGCTTGCTGATCTCCAAACTAGTCTGGACGCCCTGTCCTCCAACATTGACACCATGGTTCGCGCCATAGAACATTGTGAGCAGGAGATTCGGGCACTTTTAGCTCAACTTCACACACATACTAGAGATGGCAGCCTTCTAGACCAAAGTCAGTTGTCTGGAGGAAACCTCCTCATCTAGGGATACGGAGCTGGCCTCCAAACTTCAGGGGTTAGAGCATAGGGCCACTGTGCAAGATCGAGAGGTACATGGACTACGTACCTCAGTTGTTTAGCAGAGCAATGGCCTCCATGCAGATACTCATGCTCAGCTGAAACATTGCATGAGCGAATTGACAAAACAACAAAAGCTCCTGCAAGAGCTAAGGTCTCAGATACAGGGGGTGCAGGCTACCCAACATCCTACAACTTCAGTCACGCCTCTATTCCTATGCATCCACATGATGTGCCTACTTCAAAGGATCAAAGGCCTGCAAGACGCCAGTCCAGACATGCATCTGCTCCCTCGTCACGGCGTCCAATGTCGCCACACCCCTTTGCGCATCTCATAGACAACAGACACCACTTCTGGAGGCGTGTAACGTTGGCCAAATCCTAGTGAGTAATAAGAGCGCAGCCGGAGATGCCACAATGTGGTCGTGTGCGGACTCTCGGAGCAAGCAGAAGACCACTTCATTAAGCGCTTCTAGGACCAGGTCCTCTCTCGTATGACATTCGAGACTTCAGTACACATTGTACGGGCAAAATGTCTTGGTGTTCCACTCCCAGACCGCCCATGCATGATCACATCCATAGTCACAGAGACACGGGTGCGAGAAGCAACATTGCGTCAGGGCAAGCAATTGAAGGGCACCCCCCTCTATGTTGACCAGGATCTCACCCCAATGCAACAGGAGTCTTGCCGGCAAGTGTTGGCTCAGGTCATGAGCATCCGCGAGGCACGATGCAAATTTTTAGACCAGCATAAGATGAGGTCACAGAGGTGCTGCATCATGCTACAAAAGCTACCAGATGCCCTTCTGTTGCCGTTCAAGCCACTGCCGCAGCCACTTTCGCTACCCCTGCTAGTGCCTTCGCTCCGCCAACTCCTTCCTCCTCTCCTACTCCGGTTGCTTCAGCTGCTCATGCTCAGCCACCGCATACTATTCCTCCTTCTGTCGCCGCCACTCCCCACGCATCTACATCTACTGCTAACAAATAGAAATTGTGCCTCAGTATGGTGTCCTGGAACTGTCGAGGCTTCCCTTGGCCAAAAGGACAGTCTCAACTCCATTGCAGCAAATATGGATCTCATTTTCCTCATGGAAACATGGGAACATGCAGGGCACATGCTACCAGACCTCCCAGGATATCTGCATTTCTTAGTCTTCAAAACGAGTGCACAGGCAAGCGTGGATATGGATGGGTCGCCTGCTATTATCGCACAGCTTTAGTGCCGTCAATCTCTCTGCACAAGACAGACAGGCACAATCGCTACTTGTGGGTACGCGTGCCGCATGGCACTGGCAACCCCCTCTTTGTAGCAGGATGCTACTTTCCACATGCCGAGAGCAACTTCTATAACACTAATTCAGATGTGGATAGGTTGGAGCCCTATGTCGATCTATATGATGACATACAGCAGCACAAACAATTGGGTAAGGTCATGCTGCTTGGAGACTTTAATGCACACACGGGGGTGGAGCAGGTCGCAAATTTGAACCCTTGGCAGCGGATGTGTTGCAGCTAAATCCCGCTGAGATGGCTTGGCCAAGGACATCAGATGAACACTATATTACATGCCATGGGCGACAATTGTTGTTGCTATGCATCATATTTAACTTAATCATTTGCAATGGGCTAGCACAGTGGCCATCCTCCGGCTGGTGAACTTGTAGACAGGAGAACCAGGGCAAAGGCTCCAGTGTTGTGGATTATGTCCTAGAGGGGGAGCATGATTTGCATCTGATTTTCCATTTTGGCATTGGAACAGACAGTCGGGACGAGGAAGTAGACTCAGACCACCAATGCCTTTTCTTACACATAAACTGGCAGGCGGTGCGCGCGTCCATTACCTCAACACCCCGTTGTGCCCCAGCTGTGCCTGGACTACGACTAAGCAGAGACCTATGCCCAAATGGTTGAGCAGGACCTGGAGGGAATACTGCAGCTTCTGACACTGCAATAACAAATTGCCCATTTGACTCAGTTGCTTATGATGGCCGCCGACAGTTGCTTTGGGAGAGGCCGCTCATGGAGACCTTTGGGAGCTACCATCTTCCCCTGCAACTGGTAGTTTGATGACAATGTAGAGAGCTTAAACGCTGGCTCCATCAAGTCACTGATCCCACCTTGCATCCACATGCCATCAGCCAATACCGTGCCTTTCTCAAGGGAAAGAAGGCCATATACCTTGTAGAACACTAGCAATAGATGTTCTATCTCTTGGATCGACACTCCAGGACTTTCTGAAGAAAGGGTATTGAAAAAGCCTCTGCAATCTATAGGGAACATTACCCTGGAGTAGTGGGTGCAAGAATTGCAGCTGCTTTATGATTCACTAGAAGAATGGGCAGCAGTGCCTCCACAGATGGGTCTGCCACTAGTCATTACAGAGGAAAATGTTATAATGGGCCTACAGCACCTCGCCAATAGGAAGGTAGGAGTTTTGGATGGCATGCGGGCAAAGCTTCTCAACTAGGTTGGGCCTCCCACCTTGAGCAACGACTGATGATATGGGCAAAGGACGCAGAGGTGCGTGCTCTTACATAGGCAGGCTTTCGACCGAGACACTCCACCATTGACCCATATCTTCACTGTGAGAACCCTGATTGAGGAAGCAAGAACCACCAGCAAGACCTGTACTATTGTTTGGTCAATTTCGGAAAAGATTTCGACATTGTGCCTCAATACAAGTTGTGGGATAGATTGAGGCAACTGGTGACCCCAATCAACTTGAAAAAACGCAATATATAGGTTATATGAGGCATGCTCAGGTCATCTGACGTCGTCAGGGCAACCTGTCGTCAATAGTATTGGAGTGCGCCAGGGTTGTTCCCTCTGAAATTGGCTTGCTGAAACACGGGGGAAAGGGGAAGGGAGGGGGGGGGGCAGCTCATGCACCACATCATTCGCCAACTCATATACGCTGACGACATTGATCTATTGGTCTACACTCCGCAAGACATGCAATGTCACCTAGATGCTCTCGGCACTTTGTACCAGTTCACTGGTATGTGGGTTAACTTGGCTAAAACTAGAGTACTATTAGTTTCATCCTCTCGTCAGCCAAGAACCCCCCTCCTTCACTTATTAGGGGCAGAATGTGGAGATGGCTCCGATCTACAAGTATTTTGGAATAGAGTTCCCAATCACCATACACTGGGATACTTGAATCAGGTTAAGCATCACAGCAGGCTGGAAAGCTCTATATGCCATGCAGAACAACAACCACAATGCAGAGCTGTTTGCCTGGAGTCATCAATCACACCTCTTCAGGGCCTTAGTCGAGCCTCTTCTCCTCTACGGGGCAGAAGTGTGGATTCCCAGTAATATCACTGGCCACCTGGAATGACCTAAAACAGGTAGATAAGGCCTTCTTAGCATGAGCACTTGGGTTAAAGTCCACAGTTCCATATTAGATTCTGCTGCAGAGATGGGTTTCCTACCCCTCCAGAGGGCTGCACTGGACCACCATATCCTTTACTTCTAGAAGGTAGTCAGTATGGGTGATACCCGTTTGCCAAATCTGGCTTTATAGCTGTAGCAATGGGTCCACAATGCCTAAAAGCTTGCTGGAAGGACAAGCAAGCTCAATGGTTCTCCCGATGGAATGTACAGCTTATATCTGCACGGGTGCGCATCGCCTCTGCATTGAGACAGACCGATGGATTGGAGAGACATGCGAGGACATGATCTTTCAGCATTGCCAGTAGGGCGCCATTGAGGATGACTGCCATGTTCTTCAGACCTGCCCAACATACGCGAATATCCGGGCATAGTATGTTCAGTTGGTTCTACCTGGGTTTCAACTTTTCTTTCTTCCATGCTTTTTTGGTTTTCATGTTTCATGTTGCCCCTTCACAGTCTCATTGCTCCATCTTTTCATTTGTTAGCCTCATTTCCCATGTTTTCTCTGATCACCTTCTTCCCACTTGGTCCTTAGGTCTGGTCGGTCCTTCATGCCTCATCAATCTTGTTAGGTTGACTCATCGTTTATCTCTTGTGGCTCCATTTAGCCCTTCAATTCTCACCAAGTTTTATTTTGTCAACCAATGGTCTATCACTTTGACTCCCTTACCCTTCGCATAGACAAATGACTTGTTGACATTAGCACCTTCTTGGGGAGGTCCGTTGGGTCTTTATCTTAGTGTTTTTGTTCATGATTCTTCGGTATTTGTTAGGTGTAGTTGACCTATCTGATTTTATGTGGTATGTTTCTTGCCGGTGTATAAGTTTCCTTGTCATCAATTTTCCCCTTCATTTCTTTATCTCATTGATCCATTGTCCCCCTTTTCAGTTTGCCTTGTTGGTTTGTCAGTTTGGGTTATGGGTTTCTCTCCCCTCCCCTTTTTTTCATTTTATATTCTCACAGTATGTTTTGTGCTTACTTGCTCGTGTTATCTTCGTAGATTGGTATGTTTTTCCTCCAAAGTGCTCATTACTAGAACTAACATTTTTTTCACATTTTTAGCAACCGTGATGTTTGAACCTTTTTATCTAGTTCTATATGTTGCCTTATCACCAAAAAACCTCTTCAATTATTTGATCTCATTGTTCCATTGCCCGTTTCATTTATGTTCTCCCTGACGTCCATCATTTCCCTAGTTCTAATTGACCAATGTTGCTCCATTAACCTTGTATTGTTCTGTGAACCTCTTTAGTGACTGCTCTGATATTCGTATTTGTCATATAGTCCTGCTTGTACCCCAGTTGCTTCCACATGTTTGGTCATGCCTACCGAGTTGACCCATCTGACATATTTCTTCTTGGAGTTTTTCTATTATGGCCTTCGCAAACTTCATTTATTCCAAATTACCCAATTTGTTCCTCTCGCCCTTCCATTTCCTGCAGGAGTTTGATATTGCCTTTTTCATATTCGTGTCATCATGCTTATGTTGCTTCATGGTTGGCTGGTATCTTTAGTTATATAGATGCTTTCTTTCTTGCATTGTTTGTTTTTCGATCTTCATTATGACTCTTACTCAGCTTGCTCCACGGTTAGCTGGTATCTTTAGTTATATGGATCTTTTCCTTCTTGCATTGTTTGGGGGTCTCTCCTATCTTCGTTGCGACTTTCATTATTTCTCTTTTTTCTGTTAATTTAGGGACTCTGTTCATCTTGGTGTCATTTGTTTGGGTTTGTTCTTTGAGTCTCATTATTCTTGTTTGACTTTGTTGTTTCTTTTTTCCTTGCTCATACTGTCATTGCTCATATTCTTAACCTTCGATTTTACTTATTCTATTGAATATTATCATGTCATTGCTCATATTCTTAACCTTCGATTTTACTTATTCTATTGAATATTATGAGTTTCACTTTTAGGCTTTCTTTTCCCTTTAGTTCTCTTTGTTCGAGTTACCATGCTCATTAGAGTCTATTTTCATCACGTCGTTTTTTTTTTTTTTTTTTTTTTTGTGGTAATGGCAGTATTTGTATTATGTCACAATAAAGTACATAATAATACAAAATGGGGAGTAAAGATCTTCCATATGAGTTACTATCAGCTACCCTCTCTTCCAAAGGAAGGAATTTCAGCTACTATAGCAAACACTTTGGTTTTTAAAAGACTAAAGGAAAGCCTTATACTTTTGGCTACTTAGGATACAAAATAAATAAAGTTCAGAGATGTAACAGAAAGATGATCAAGTAACCAAGTGTCAAAGTGAGGGGATAGCAAACTGAAATGGATAAACTAGTTATCTGAGGTGTGCTCATACAACATCTGGTCCAACCTGTTCGGCCCATAGGCAGTAGAGTCCAGCAGATACATAATCCAGCCCTCCCTGGCAGATATGTGAATCCTCAACTTCTCTTCGAAGTAAGTTTTCAGTGTAGTCTTGTACTTCCAAATATCCCGATCAGCCAAAAGCTTCTCCATGGTTTTCACACTGATATCTTCAGTACGTACCCAAAACAGAGTCTCAATAGCTTCATGTTCATTGAGTGGAGCAGTATCTGGAGGGACCTCATGAGCATGTCCTCCCACCAGGTGTTTCTTCACCAAATAATCTGTCCACAGTGACATTCCGATTGTTAAGATAAGTACAGAAGAAGCTAAAAAAACCCTGGAATGATCCTAGTTTATCCCAATTAGAATCATAGAAAGAACCCTTCAATCTCCTATGTGCCATAGCAGCTTCAGCGATTTTCAATTGAATAGTAGCTTTAATACTATTTCTGTCAGCCGGGGATTTAGCAATAGCTAGACTATTCTTGTGTTTCCATATTGCCCATAGAACAAGACATCTGATTGTGCCTACAAAAGGACTGTCATGCTGGAGAAGGGTCAGTAATTCTGTCTCGTTGGAAGGGATAAAGCCCAAAAAATTCTTGGCCCACTCCAGGGAGTAGCCATGGACAGAGGAAAGTATGTGTAGATGTTTCTATTTGCCCACATCCAAGAGGACATTTATCTGCATTAGGGTCTGTACAGAGATCCCAAAACTTGGCTCAATATGCATTTGTCTTTAGGCTCTTGTTTAGGATCAGCCATCTAAATACAACTACCTTCTTTGCACATTGCAATTTCCACCCCTTTTTTTATAGTAAGCACTGCTTCATTATTAGAGCAATTCCACTGGTTGGCAACTTTTAGTGTATGACTGTCATTAAGCATAGAGTACACAGTAGAGACTTTATACCCTTTGCCACAGCAAAGCCAGTTAAGTTCTTTAAGCTCCTGAGATCTATCTTGTGCAGTGACTGTTGCATATAATCCATGATTGGTGGCTGTCTGCTGGATATGAGATGAAACTTCTTGCCATGACTTCCAATTCGATGCCATTCTCATACCAGCTATGGTATGCAGACTAGCTGTCTTCCACTCCTTATATTTTCTTGGATGCTTAAGTGCCAAGCAGCCATCCTCTTCCCCCACAAGACTATGATGCCAGAAAAATCCAAAGTTATCTGACACTTCCTCTATAGGTACTGCTCTAAAGCAGCCTGAAATCTGATTCCAAGCTTGGATCACTCTCCTCATGAGTTTAGAGGTATTTGGGGCAGAGTCTAACTGGTAAAAAGCTGAATCTGGTAGTTGATGGGGAGTAGATGGGGCACCCACCAAAGTAGTCTTACCTACCCAATATCTGGTTAGCTGCAAAGCTGGAGAGGTGGATGAGGAAATTAAAGCCCTCCAAATCAACTTCCCTGCTAGTGCCTGGGCTTGGAGGAATAGATCCTTGCAACCCATTCCACCTTGTTTCCTAGGTAGAGTGAGATTAGGCTAGGCTACCATATTACTTCCCTGCCAGATAAACTGTCTCATTGCAGTTTCTAAATCCAAGTAAGATCTCTTGTCTGCTATGATTGCTGATGAAAAGTAAACATGTGTGCTTGCTATAACAGCATTGACAATTTCAATCCTGTCTGCCAAGGACAAGGTTTTTGGATACATCTGGAGTTTCTTCTTCATCCTATTTACTATTGGTTCCCAAAGACCATGCAGATTCATGTCTAAACTCAACGGTAATCCCAACAGTCTGGTAGCAGTACCTTGCTGGACTAACCTGATACCATGCAGAGAAGGAAGGTCCCTGTCTAACAAGATTGAGCTTCTCCCCCTATTCAATTGCACCCCAGAGGCCTCTCCAAAATCTGTAATCAAATCCAGGAACTGCTCCAGACTATTATCCTGAGAATTCAGAAATACAAAGGTATCATCAGCATATTGCATAAGTGAAAGCATATCCATATCCTCAGGAAGTTGTAGTCCCTTTAAGAGACCTTCATTTTGTAACTTGATGGTTGACTTGAGTGTCGACTACTATTAAAAATAAGTAGGGAGCAAGTGGATATCCCTGTCTTACTCCCCTCTTACACTCAAAGTATTGTGTAGGAACTCCATTGATGACAACTGCAGAGCATCTTGCCCTGTTAAAACCTGCAATTTTCTTTATAACCTTCTCTGAAAATCCCATCTGGTGCATAGATCTATACAGAAATTTCCAGTCAATGGTATCATAGGCTCTACTGAAATCAAGCTTCAGGAGCATGCACTTTTGATTGGATATCTTGTTCCAATGTAAACCTTCATAGGCACCAACAAAGTTGTCCAAAATAGTCCTACCTGGGAGGAAACCTGTCTGAACAGAATTAATCTTTTCACACAATATCTTTTTCATTTTGTCTGCCATAATCTTAGCCAGGATTTTATAGGTTGTGTTTGTTAGTGAAATAGGCCTCCAATGGTCTCATTTCCCATGTTACTTTTGTTTCCTTGCATCCCACTTGGTCCTGGGGTCATGTTCATACCTATAGTGTTCTCTTGTCTCATCAGTTTGGTTGGTTCTAATCATCTTTTATGCATTCAGGATGTGGTGTGGTCACCTTGAGTCCCTTGCCCTTTGTTGGTGCACATGTTTTCGACTTGTCGTCGTTACCATCTTTTTGGAGTATCAATAAGTGTCTTTACCTTACTATTTTGGACTTCTATTGCTTAGCCTATGCTGAATACCGTGTTTTTCCTTTATCTATGTTGCTTGTTCAGTTCCATTGCTCACATTGTTGATTTGGTTGTTCCTCGTTGCTTTGATTAGTCTAAGTGATCCATTTCGTTGCGTTAGTTCCCTTGCTCCCTGTGCATTGATTCTTTGGACCTCATGTTTCTTTCTCCATTATTCATGGTTTGGTTGGCATCATTGCTTATTTGATTTGTCTTTATCATTCCCTTTTTGCCATGTGCCTCACTGCCCATTGTTCATTTTGCCATTGGTTACGCCCTTTTGTCTCCTCTGTTATTCTTTACATTTCTTTGCTTTATTTGCCCCATTATCCTATTATTTATTGCTCCTTTGGCTCCACGGCTTCTGCTTTATTTGTTGTCTTTTTATCCCAGTTTTATAGTTTATTCTTATTTATCTCCTATATACATTGCAGTCCTTCATACACGCGGACTTTGATTTGGTTTGAGGTAGATTTCTCTTCTATCGGATGTTGATGTTTTGTGCATAGGACCTTTTCCAAGAATGCAATGCTTCTATTCAAGCATAAATCGAACCATCGTTCTTGGAAAAGGGACGCTTTTTTTGGCTCAGGCCTCATTTGGCTCTTTTTTCCTATATATACTATGCACTCTCTCTCTCTCTCTCTCTCTCTCTCTCTCTCTCTCTCTCTCTCTCTCTCTCT
>JAANSK020038688.1:0-17594 GCA_011763485.2 Isoetes engelmannii
GTTTTTCCTCCCACGTGGGGGTTTTTTCATCCCAGTAGTAGGGATCCACTGTACAGTTACATCGTTTGTTTTTTGGTATTGGGTTTTGGCTTTTGGTTGTTCTTTGCATGTACCGTCACATAGGCCTTTGGCCTCCGTGGACGTTAAAATAAACTTCCTTCCTTCCTATCCACGTGTCCTAAAAATTGACCTCGCGATATTTAACACCATTCGATCTTGATTAAAGTAGTTAATTGGAGAACGACGTCCAAACTCCAAGCCGTTTCTCTTCCTCTCCGATGGGCATGGTCGTGCTTCATTGAACTTTTACTTTACCCAAGTGGACAGTTAGTTTCTTTTCTGACATTTAAAGGTTAGAGCTTCGTCTACGGCAATGTAGAAAGCAAAGAAAAAACGAGTCTGTATGCCAGTACTCGAATACAAGCAATGCCTTTAGGTCTAAATCGTTTTTGGTGGTAAAGGCAGTAATAAGGTCCTGTGTGTTACACGCTGACAATTCAGACCTGCCCTTTTCCGTATTCCACCGAAACCCATAGCCTCCTCATCTTCGGCAACTAGGTAGATTGACGATTTGACTTACGTTTCAAACCATTCTTTCTGTGGCATTGTAACAGGTTTTTTGAGCCTCGGCGCATAAGGTTTGTTCTATACTAGGGTTGTAAGCCTATTTGCAAGTGATCAGGTTCGTCAATGAATTTCTTGATAGTACTTTTTTTAATTTCAAGCGTTGTAGAAGCAACCCAATCTCCATACATGATGCCAAGAACATGAAGACTTCCATGAGGATTTCCATCTGGCCTTATTAATATGTTCCTAGATCCAACATTTATGTTTTATCATTAAGGCTATATCTGCCACATCTTTTACATTATTATGTTGATAAATCTTTGTTTGTGGTCATGCTCCATAGACTTTACTGTCTGATGTATGCACACTACTTGCAATACTTCTAGGATCATGTTCTGGGAATATGTTCTTAACGCAGAAATGGCTGAAGGTGACTTGATTGGTATATCTAAAACTGGTAAATCTTGCACTTAAGAATATCAGTTGATGTTGTTTTATGGCCTGGACCAGCAAAAATAGGGCTAAAAGGAGCATTATATAAGTTGCCCTCAGAGCTGAAAAGGCAAGTTCATCTTTGCATTTTTCTTAAGCTCTTACGATGTTTTGATGTGTATAGAAAGAAGTTCCAGGTCAATGCTTGAACATATGTTTTAGCTTAACTGTCCTTCACATATTTACACATTTGAAATCTTTGCCGGGCTATACAAAAAGGAAAGATTGGAATTACACTGGATGCAATGTGGTACGAGCTGCTGACAAACAAAAGTATTTTGAGCTTTGCTGGTATGCCTTATTTTGATTTCATATAGTTGTAAAGTTATGGATCTAAGGAGTTGCTAACTTGCTCAGGTTTCTAGACCCAATTGTGTTTGGAGATTATCCAAGTGTTATGCGCAAGTACGTGGGAAGTCGCTTACCTGTGTTTCCCATTGAGCAATCAAGAACAGTGATCAGAGATAAGATGCGAACAAATATTTTTGCCTTGTCTTTTGCATCATAACATGTGCGACACAGGCAACATCTTTCTGGTTGTATATTGTTCCAACTGGAATGTATAAGATTGTCACCTATATTAAAGATCGATACAAGAATCGAACTATTCTCATAACAGAAAATGGTAAGGTGGTTAGCACTCGATCAATTCTTTTGAGTGTTTAAGCTTTTCACTTGTTTTGCTTAAAAATTTATAAAAACACAGGAATGGATCAGGCAAATATTCCTTTTCTCTCTCCAAGCAAGGCTGCTCAGGATGAGAAAAGAGTGCAATTTTACAATGATTATCTTCTCTATCTACTTTTGGCAATAATGTAACATTTTTGCTGTTTTTGTGTCATGATTCTGGTTTGCAATGATTTCAAAGTAATTGTATAACCAATAACCAAACATCGTATTGGCCCCCTTACATTCAAATATCATCCCGTCAGAGAAGGTTCTCAAGAGTACCTAACCAAGTTAAATGATAAATGATAAATCATGGATAATGCCATCTTTACAGAGATGGAGCTGATGTTCGAGGGTACTTTGCATGGCCGTTGTTAGACAACTAGGAATGGGTTGCAGGCTTCACTTCTAGATTTGGGTTATATTATGTGGACTATAAGATACAGCAACGGTATCCAAAACATGCAGCTATATGGTTCCAGTCATTTCTGACCAAGATTGTTTGTGATAGATAAGATAAATGTTTACGAACATGTTTCATCTTCTCCGCTTATTATATCCATAGAGTATAACATGCAGCTATATGGTTCCAGTCATTTCTGACCAAGATTGCTTGTGATAGATAAGATAAATGTTTACGAACATGTTTCATCTTCTCCGTTATTATATCCATAGAGTAACTGTGGAATACTTATGTCTGTGGAAGACCCCAGCCGACATCTCCATACATGAAAAACTGTCAACTTTATGTTCTTACAAAAAGAGTAATTTTGTGTAGAGTTTTATCTTACAAGTATTGAACATGAGAAGCTAAACGTAAACTATATAGTAATAAATAAAAAAGTCTCGCAACAGTGCCTTACATTTCCAATTTTACAATATGTAAGTAGACTATTTTCATATTCTGTCCATTTGCCACCAAGATAATCAATCACAAGCTCGCTTTTCAAACAACCCAAAAGCCAGTTGAGAAGAGGGCAAGACATCTCCTTTGTTTTCAACAACGATCTATGAACTATTTATATCATGTATTTTGTCTATATTTAAAAAACCATAACATATCATATTGTATAGATTGATAAGTTAGTGTTGCTTTTGAATTTTATGTGCAGTTATAAATATAACCAAGATTTTAGTAGAACGTTGCAGTTGCCAAAGGCCCTACTGACACAGATTGAAGCACACAATTCTATTGCCATGGTGGTCATTATGTCTTCGCTTGTTCAACCTGATAATTATATGGAATCAAATTGATATCCAATCGTGGTGGTCATTATAATAACTTGGCCATACAGCAGACCTCTATATGTATGTAAGATCTTGATAGGGACATTAGACAATCACAATCTCAAACAATTTTCCTTTGAAAAATTATACATTTATTAACAAGAACTTTTGAGAAAATATTTCAAACTAGGAAACATCATTACGAAAGCCTTTGAACGCACTATTCATTAGCCCATACCTATTCCAATGCATCCTTACATACATAACATTCAATTAATTTCCTCGAATATCAATGCCATTGAGTTACATTTGCTCAATTTTTAGCTTCTAAATGCAAGTTATAAATTATGACAACTTCTAACGTTAAGTTTTATAAAATGTGCCTTAGACGGGTGAAAGCATGCTACGGAGGCCTACACAACAATCTATTGTAAAAGAATTCTTTCCAATGTAAAAAAGACTATTGCCGAAAAACTGAGGCATATTTTTCAATATTAATACTAGGACCCTAGGTTATCTAAGATAAATGTTATTACAATAAACAATCAACGAAATAAATAAAACATTTCTTTCTCAACAACAGCCAAGCTAATAACCATTTACTCAATCCGACAATATCTACATAGGTTAGGTGACAAACGGCAAGGCACGATTACGTCGTCATCAAATGAAGTCCAACAAAGAAATGTCCCAAGACATTGCCACCTATAGACCATTCCATGATCATTTCAAAATCCAAGTCCTTCATACAACCAATGACAAGCAAGAAGCAAATCCAAACAATGTGAACCCATCACTAGAGGCTATAAGAACAACCCAACAATGCAAATCCAACACTAGAGGCTATAGCAATCTGGTAGGCAAACTCGTTAAAACAAAAGAAGGATTGGTTTCTTAAAAGAAGAAGCAAAATCTAACAACATAAAAAGCAAAAGCATTTGTAAACCAACACCACATTTGCAACATGGGTTTTTCATATTTCATTTAACGAATATTATTAATTTCTTTGTCCTGAAAAATGGAATTAATCTTTTTAATCATAATTTTGAGCTGGCCTTTCAATTTAATAGTCGAATATTCCTTTAACTAATAGTTTTCCCAGTATATGCTTTTCTAATTAGAAACTGAACTGAATCCAAGCCTAATATTGCTCAAGCCTACTGCTGTGGCTTTTTGCTAGTTTTTTGCCCTCCTTCAAAAGCAGATGCTATACCCCCTCTATGGATAAAGGGGGTTTCCCATGAACGATCTGAACCTATTTCAGGTCTGGAGCAAGGTTTTTGGGTTCCTATGAATTAGAAGACCTCAAGGTTTTCTAAGGCAATATCTCAGCCAATTGATGCACAAGAATAAAACTTGAGCCGATGGATCAAAATCAAGTCCAAGACTTGAGAAGAAAGTAATAGAGGTGGATTACTTTTTGTGGAGGTCCAAGACCTGAGCCCCAAAAATCGGGCCTCCAGAAAACCTGGAGGTTTCGGATCCATGAGAAACCCCCTAAGTGCATCCCACAAGGCTCTTCCTCTATGTATAAGTGCATCCCGCAAGGCTCTCTGATAGCTTGAATTTCGGATCTTGGTTTATAGCCTATTAGAGAAGTTCCATGCTCATGTCTTGTATGTAGGTTCCTGATTACCCAAGAAAATGCTTACAAAATTGATGCCAAAATAATCAAATAGTATTGATGCAAAAAACGTGAAGCTTCCATAAATAAGAAGTAGCATTCTTCGGTGATAGCTTCGTAGCCTATATTAGAGGTATTTTGACAATATGTCAAAATATTGAGGTATTTTGACAAATACTCCCAGAAACGCAGTACTTTTTAAATTTCTCCTTCCTTTTTTGTTTGTGGATTTTTTTTTTTTTTTTTAATCATTTCAATGACAAGATATTGTTTCACCTAGAAAAAGGAAATTCTGATCCATATGAAAACTGATTTCTAGCCCAATTTCCAAAAGCCAAAAATGGCGATTTGTTTCTAGAGTTTATGACGAGTGAAAAATAGTGCGGAACATAGATTGTAATGTCAAGGTAAATTTCTCAAAAGTCCAAATACCTAGAAAAAGGAAATCTGTATTGCTGAGATCGTGAATCACATCTTTAATCCATATTAAAACCATATGACTGACGAGTGGCAAGGAGCAACAACATTGGAAAAGAAAAGCATTCCTCCAACAATGACCTTTGGTTTTTGTCATTGCTATTGAGGAGAAGAAAAACACACACCAAAGCGAAATAAAAGATTATCAATTAGACATGATCTCTAAATACAATTCTTGTGTAAAAACTGAATTTAAATTAATCAAAGGTGTTAGTTGAGGCTTGAATAAGTCCTTTCATCATTTCACGATCTAAAGATGATTGGAGCAAAATCTAGAAAAGCAAAGAGATAAGTGAAGAAAAAGATCTATACAATGGACAATAAAGTAAATGTAAATTAACAAAGGATGATTACCTCCTGAATTTCGTTGCCAAGCCTTGCCACAATTTTATAAGTATTGTCTACTGAAGTTGACAAGTAAACCTGAACAATTCAATCAAAATTGAATAACATTAATGTACACTGACAATTACAGTCTACAATGGTTCCACCTAAACAGTATTTCCTTTAGGCTACAGTGAAGAGGTTGCCCGCACATCCCACTCCTTCCCTAAGGGCGTAATAAATTCTCCTTCCCAAGAAACAGACAGAACCTATTCTTGTTCAAGTAGATATATGACCAGGTTTACGAGGGGTTTGAATCAGATTTCCTGTTCATACTACAAATATAGATAAGGGTTGTATGGCTGACCCATAAGTGATGTCGTTACCATCATTCTGGTGGAACTACATTTCTAATGTCTGGCTTGATGCAAGTTCCATGGCTTGGGATCTGATTTGGCATATTAGAACTACCCAAAAGCTTTCATTCAACCTCATGACAGAATGTGAACACTAAATCTCAATCAAAAAATAAATTCATTTGTGTACGACTGAATTGCAAGGACCCCTCAATATTTGGTCTTTAGAAATACTTGTTCTTTCGTATATTAGGAAAGTGAATTTTTCAATAAAAGACTACCTGATAATTCAGGGGATATCGTTGAACTTTTTCATCTTCAATAGAAGAGCAACGATTCAGCTTACCTGAAAATTAGGTGCTACCGATGAACTTTTCAGTCTTCTACCCATAACAACAACTTGGACTCCTCCTGCACTTTCCAGTTTATCCAGAAACCCCTTGAATTCACGGGGCTGTATAACCTAAAAATAAAAGTATTAGCTGTGAGTATAACCTACGAGAGAAGGGCTGCCAGTCGTTCTTTTAGCAAAATACCACTTTATTACACTTTAACGGGCCTAGTTGAATGTAAAACAAGCATCATATGGTTTGAACCTGTTACTAGCGGTGAGTATAACCTAGGAGAGAAGGGCTGCCAATGGTTCTTTTAACAAATTACAACTTTATCACATATTAACAGGCCTAGTTGAATGCAAAACAAGCATCATATGTTTTGAACCTGTTAACATTTTGGCCTTCATACTCATGTCAGTACTCAATCTGAACTATGTATAATGTATTGCACCTCACCAGCTTGTTAAAATGTGCATTTTCCTTTTTATAAGCCACAATTAAGAGTTTAGCTTAGCACCACAACGGTAGCAATGTTAGCACTGGTCATTCAGTATGTTGCCCATGGACAATCAGTATGATTATGTAATCTGCTGCTCCTGTCCTTCGCCAGTCACTATACAGAGAGCTTTCTGAGATGAATGTAAAATACCTCTGTATCCTGTTCCACAAAACCATCATTTCCAGTCTGAAATTGATTATTGCCTTCCAATAAGGACTCTAATGTTTCTTGCAGTGGATCCGACTGCAGAAGAATTGATCACAAAAAAGGTCATTACATATCAGTCACATATTTAACTGTAAATGCTAACCATAAAACCAACTTATGGTCTTGTCACATATGTCAGTGACACCAGATATTCAACCATAATCAGTTCCTTTTGTCAAACAAAAAGAAAGATCTGCTAAAGAACAGTAAGTAGGCCGACGGCAGGCATTGCATTCAACAACTAAAGGAGCAAAACGAGAACATACATTATTGGTGTCTTAGATAGAATGGTTGGAATACTATTACCACCACCGCCAGGAGTAGCTTTCTGTGTTTCAGCAAAATACAAAGTAGTAGGATTTCTCGGATTATCGTAATCTTCGGCAGACGGCTCAAACTTAATTCTAAAAGAAACTGTGACCATAGAAAAGCAACAAAACATCTTTCGATGCTGTATAAGATCTATGGAAGACAAGTCGGATGAACGAGATCATCAGCAGGAGTTTACGATATTGAACTTAATCACATTCTGGACTCCTATAAGTTCTATTGTGGCTTCTTGTTAGTGCCAAACCCATCAGTTTATGAAAGAGAAATTGATTTGCAAGAAAACTACATGCCCCATAAACAAACCTTAAGCATACCAAGATTGTACACAGGCATGGAAAAATACAAATGGACTCTGAAATCTGAAGAATACACACAACAATACTAAATCTGTAACAGGGATTACAATGTTTTGGAAATCTTTTGATTATCAATACAACAGATTAGAATGTTGAGATAAAATATCAACTCCAAAGCGGTAATAGTTACAGCTACTTACATTCATTTGTTTCAGTGAAAGGTTGATCCGCTCAAAGTTATAATCAAGACCGCAGACTTTGACTTTGATCTCCTGAGAAATAAGTTTTTAGATAACATTTCTAAACAAAGTCTCCCATTAGCATGATAATAGGGTTGAAGTATTTCTTATTCCACGACGCACATCAGCAGTAGCAGCAAAATGGCACGTCATGATTATGGTGCCAGATAAACAGATCACAAAGCTTTGAAGCATGAACAACTCTAATAAAAAGCAGTCCTAGAAATAAGGCTGATGAGGGAAGGATTGCCATTCTTTGATCTTTATAGGCTCGAGAAGGACGTAGTTGAAAAGTCCAGGCACTATTAATCCAAAATATCACAAGAAAGGTGATTAATTGCCTATTATAGTGAAGCAGGTCGAGACTTGAATGCGCTGGACCCCCTAATCATATTCCAAAAAGCAGATACAAGTACAAAATCTATACCCTGTAGCTATTGAATAAAAATTCCTTACCCAGAATTGAAATTTGACCTAAATGCGGCAAGAATCCATTGGAAGCACAAATGCCATAAAGGTCATAAGATTACGAAGAATTACTGTGATGGTGACTCCATGGGGCAGCTATGCTCTTATGCACGATATTCTTACATTCTAATTCTCCTACAGTTAATATAGTCATAGGAAAAATCTATTGTAGTCAGAGACATTAAAGTTACAGGCTACCGTAAAAACTGCCAACAAGTATACCTGGCCCACAAGCACTAGAGAAGCTGGGCTGGTTGATGGGTGCCAGGAAAGTTCTGACTTGTGTATTGGTAGCGTAACTCCTTGCAACTGCAAGATGCATCTCTCTGCTTTCCATCTTTCATATTAAAAGAGTCAACTAATTGCCAAATCTTAAAAGAGACAAATATAACCTCTACACGGATGCCTAAATCATCAATCTTGGAGACCGTGCAAGTTACCACATCTCCAACTTTTAAACGTTCCTAACAACAGAGTCAAGCAAATTGAATACGTAATTAGCAGGAACATTAGAATCATGTTTATTAACCACCAATACCAACTGCATAATATGAATTCACACTATTACCAGCGATGTTCATAGAAGCATAACGAATAGGCAAGTTGGATAAACACCTAGTCCCATATGTATCAAGCTACTATTCTGTTGTGACTAAACTTCAACTGAATTCAGACCTGATAGCTTGTTGCAAAGTTACTTTGTTGAAAATATTCAAATTCCCTTATATATTAAGAACATGATGTTTTCCTTCATCCTATTAAGTCGTCTATTTCCAATACAAGATAAGTGTACCTCCTTCGTTTCCGAGATGGTAATAGGAAACATTATATGCTAGAGAAAGAATTGTCATAAATGTCTCTCATCCTTTCATTTGTATGATTATCAACAATTAATAAATCTTCTTCTCAAGAAAAAAAGAAATATTGTTCAATGCTACTTAGCTTCTCTCATAGCTGCGGAATCAAACTAAATGCAACTTGGTGTCTACAACCAACAGCAGGTCGTCTTTCAATGTGCAGCCAGTAGGCATCATCCATGAGCAATGGAAAAAGCACGATTTGGAAGGTTCTAAGTTCAAAAAATGCAATCTGCTATTAGAATTTATGCACCTTATTGTCTTAGACTTCTGCATTTCCCAGCTATTATCTATGACTGCCCAGTAACCAATTCCATTTCATTTTTTAAGAACCATGCTGGAAAGATTAAATTGTTGGCTGTCCAATCTAGTAATGTTTTGCACTTCGCAACACATATCACTTCTTAAGAACAATTTGATTATCTTGATACTCTATTGATTATCTGCATTCAGATTGTTCACTTAATGCTCGTGAGGAGAATATTTTCCAAGCCTGTTTACTTTATCAGAATAACATAAAAACGTAGGATAAACTGACCATGAGACTAAGCTTCTTCTGTGTGAACTCAAGATATTCTGGGTCCGCTCTCTTTTCAGAAAATAATAGCCGTCTTTCCTTTCTGTTCACGGATGTCAAAATGACATTTGCTTTCTGCACAAAGAAGCTAATAGATAAGCCAATCATTTAACAATTGAGATAGAATTGATTACCTTGCCAATAAGAGATGACAAAAGCTGCATTTTTTCATTTCTGTATAAAGCTTGAAGATCGGGAATAGGATCAGTCATGTCCACATTCTTTCCAGAAAGTGCAGAATCATTGACACTTTGATTGTTATTGGACCACTTAGAGTTTTGCTTAGCCCAACTGGTATAAGGAGTCAATCCTCTGTGCACAGCAAGCTCACTTCCAGGAAGAAATCCAACTAGGGACCCAAATTTCACCTAAAAAATTTGTTTTTGAAGCAGCCACGTATTAAAAGAAAAGAAAGCATTCCCAAAGAAAATCTAGACCAAGTATTTACAATCATTCCTCCTGCATTGCTGCGAATGAATTCAATCTCAATGACTGATTTGGTTCCATGCAAAGCCTCTGCTTGTGCCCAGTCACTATCTTCATTCTGCTGCAAACAAATATAAGTCCATTTCAATACGTGACCATATTTCCGTTGAACAATAACTTTGGAAGTACCTGATTGGCTGGTTCCATCTTCTTGTACACAAATTCTTTGATATTAGATGTGTCAGGTAATACAGGTCGACTTGCCAAGGCCGCTGTTTTCCTGCTTTAAGAATTTCAATTGTAGTTTTTGAGCGAGAAAGCTAACTTCTATGCAAGAACAAAGCTCAAACAAAAGGACAATCTTGAGACCGTACAAACTGTCACATGATATCAAAGGATTGGCATTTGCATTAGGTGTCAGAATAATCCAAACTTTGGAGAAAACATTATGCAACATACAGACATCAATTCCATATTGCCAGATGAGGTTAGGCTCGGGTGGAATAGAACCAGTATTATCATTTTCTTGTCAATTCAATTGTGCATTATCCATAAAGATAACTATATCTTTATCATATTATATATGATACCAATACTAATCTCAACAAGGCCCTCAAAAAGCTGACTCGCCCATATGACACGGTTTATACTGACATATACACCAACACAAGATGATGTGTGACATGTACATTGATGACATCTCACTTATCATTAGTATGAATTTCACCAAAGCAGCAGCTGCAAGCGATGCTGAGATATTGCCACGTTCAGTATTCTTTGATGCTTTGTAGTCTTCAAATGCTTGTTTAGTAGGCTGCTAATTCTGGGTAATTAAGCCTAGCAAGTTATATTTTATTCTAGTTCAACAATTCAATGAAGTTCATTTTCCATGGCTTCCCGCTGGTGACATCTGCTGCTTGTCAACGTATTTAGCCAAAATAACAGTCCTAGCTTTCAAACAGCTCGGACAAGTACTATTCACTCTGGCTGCTTTCTGATCTACATCCACCCAGAGTACAAAATGACAGTCAAAATGGCAGCTAACCACCCGACCTGAGCAATAAGAACAGAGGCTTTGTCATTCAACTAACAGCAATATTAGAATGTTATATTTCTTAAGGGGTTGCCTTATTTAAAATGGTTCCTAATTATACAGGTGTCGTGTATCTAGTCCTTTATAGCATTTCTTAAGAGGTGCAACCATGGTTACACCTGACACCTTGGCTTCCAGTTGTTCATCTGTGATCAGCTTAGTTGCAGCTGCCCTTTTTACAAAGGCAGGAAGCAAGTTCTCACGCCAAATGTATACATTTGGGCATATGTCTTATGCCATTCATGGTTCAAGGAAATTTTCTCATATTTGCTGATGTTTCAGCAGGCGGAAATCAGCGATATTAAGAAGAAAATTCGGCGGAGTTTGTTGCTTTATCGGAAATGAGTTTCAGCCTAATCTGCAAGTATTCAGAGAGAATATTATAAAATTTTGGCTAAAAAGGACAGTTCCTTCTTACCTATGCTCATTCTCAACATGAGTTAGCTGGAAAGAACCATCGAAGTTCGCGTGACCTTGCTAGGTCTATGGCTTTTCATAGATGGCTGATTCTCGAGAGATGCAATTATGACAACAGGTCATATCCTTAACGGGCCTCCAATGAACTCTTCATGAAAGGATTCCTCTATGAATGCTTGTATGGGAGACATGTGTCTCATATCGGAGTCATTGGTTGCAATGCATTTGCAACAAATTCATAGGAGAAGTTGCAGTAAGCAAATAAAATGGCCAGTAGGGCAGTTAAATATGTATTCATTGGTTATCCTCCTGACATGGACGTGGAGACGCGAAACCAAAAAGTCTTTTGCTTTATGGAGTATTCAGTTTGTTAAAAATTCTGCATATCCATTTGCTAATCACGTTCTTGTTAGCTCTGATTATGGCAATTTATTGAGGCCCATTGCATAGGAAAGGTGGCACAAGGATTCTCTTCAACTACTCCAGTGCTTCAATCTCCAAATCAGGTAACTGATGCTGATCTTTTACCCGATGTAAACCAAGAATTTGAGGAATAAGATATGGCTGAAGATGTCAGAACTTCTTCCTCCAGTCCCTGAGCAGATTGGAGCAGGATAAGTTCTGAAATCTTTTCAAGTAATGCTCAACTTGCAGTCATTATCAGTGCAATTATGTATTAATGGCTTCACACTTATCTGGGTAACGGTTATAGAAGAAGAGCACTGAATGTTGCAGAAGCAGGCAAGTAAGAGCTGGTCCCAAAATCAGCAGGAAATATCATGTTTGGTGTTAAGCGGTATGGGGACAAAATAGTATTATAATAACTCAGTTTCTGAGTGCAAAGCTTGCTTGACCAAAAGTTTTACTCGTGGATTATACATTCGAATGTCTATTTTAAGGGCAGTGATTGCTCTTGCAGCTAAGAAAGCTATTTCTGTCTTCTTGGATGGGGAGAGCTTAAGGAGAGATTTTTATGCAGCCACCACCTGGCTACGACTCTAAGGCGGGAACAGTACAAACTGAAAAGGATTTTAGGTGTCGACACCAAAAAGTAATGCAGGATCAAATTACGCTCTTTTACGAAACCAAGAGGGTATGATTGCATCATAATTTCTACATTAATACATGATACTGACAATAACCGCTCGACCTCTTGAGGCCTTATGCACTCGTGTTTAGGGGTTGAAGTAGCAGCAAGAACAGCACATTAATCTTACCCAATGGCAGTATATTTGGGAATTGCTTGCTAAGTTACGCCAAGCCAAAGCTAACGCTTAGCTCCAGTGAAGGTGATGCAGGCCTTACTTTATATTGATAAGTACTTGAAGGGCTCATGACCAAGCCTGGTATATGCAGTTACCGTGCTCAGATTTATACAGAACCCGTTAGATAGCAGCCAAGCATGTTCTCCAATATATCCAAGTAATCAAATCAGAAGGGATCTTCTTTACAGTTGGGCAGTAATTTGGATCTTCGCTTCTATGCTGATGCAGACATGGCATCCACTGATTTAGATAAGCAGGTGGTCTCTAACAGGTCATGTCTCACTGTTTGGGGCAGGTCCACTGACATGGGAGTTCAAACTCAAAAAAACAGTCCACTGTTAGTACCAGCACAACAGAGGCTGAGTTGAAAATATCATGACAGGCTCTTAGAATATGACCAGCTACTGTACATTGTGACAATCGCGGTGATACATGGCTCCTCACACAAAACATGCTGATGTACAGGTCCATTTTGTAGGAGAACAGCCTGGGGCAGGCTGGTTCATTTGCAATACTGTCCAACCAAAGTTAGGTGGCAGGTGGCTAAACCATTGGTAGCCAGAAACTGATTTATATAAGGGAGATACTTCATCTGAAAGCATTGAGACTGCAGGAAGAGAAACAATAGGCATTTTTGGTGCAGCTCAAGTTGTGCTAGTCGTCCAAAGGGGTGAGTGTAATTACAGTGACAACTAGACACCAGCTCATGCTAATCATATCATACACCTATCATGCTAATATGTATGCCACTAATATGTGTAGCTGGCTTCTACAGGAGATGATATGTGGCATACAGCTGATGGGACATGTCCATTAAAAAGACACTCACTCCACTTTGTTAGCTCCAAGTAGGTTAGTTTCCGGAGTTAAGAGTATGGCATTCTTATGTCCCCAGTTTTGCCTAATAAAGTGTTTACTATTTCGTCTAACAGGAGATTATAATCAATTGCTGGTACACCAGAAGGTCTATAGGGCCAGGACATATGATTCTCATATATACTAGGAGGACTTTTCCTAATGCATAGGCTCTTCTTCATCATTTTTCCCTCCTTCGGCCTTACGACACAGGTAGTTATGCAAGAAATAAACATAAAATGGATGAAATATGAATAAAGTATAACAAGATTATCCTACTCCTTATATAGTCTGATGTGGAAAGCAATCTTCAGGGGACTTTATTGACACCACTTCAATTAGGTACATTACCAAATAATGCACGCGATCAACTCTCTTACCTGTTGTGCTTTTGCTTCATGGGATACTGAACGCATACAGAAGAATCTGGATCATCAGGAACAACACCATTAGAGCAGGTTGAAGAGAGTCCCATCACCATACCTTCTATGTCATTAGAATACACTTGTTCTGAAGTAGCAAGGGAAGGCAAATTATTATCATTGACATGGGTTGCTGGTTTTTTTACAGCCAAAAGAACTGGCCTACTCTCTAAACATTCGTAAGATGTGATCTCTGAGGGCTCAGTGCTATGCTCTGGTACCTTTTCCTTTTTGTTTAGAGATTCAGCCACTGATACATGGTCCTTTGTCAGCATTAAGGGGGGTTTATTAACAAGTGTTGGCAGATTGCTCATTGTTGCTGATCTAATCTCAGCATGAGCATCTGCAGAGTTATCACCAGACGAGCCTGATGGCTTAGGGGCAAGTTGAGGAAACTCTATATCCGTTATCATGGCTTCAGTCAAGTTTCCTTGATTTTCAGGCATGTCTGTTCCCGGTTTAACAAGAGCTCCTACTAAGGTCACCTCCTCATCAATAGGTTGTATGACTATTGCATCTTCCATGTGGTGAGAAACAGGCTGCTGAAACGGTGGCTTAGCATAAAGAATTGGTTGTTTCTGCTCATTGTTCAAAGGAGAAGATTTTTGCTTTACGTGCATGGATGTTGTTGACAACAAAGGCTTCACTGCAAGCTGTGGCAATGTTTCAGAATGATGTTCCTTTCCAGCAAATAATTTAGTTTCAACATTAGGAAGCATCGGCTTTCCTTCCAACTTTGGAACACTTTTCTTTGGCACAATTTCTTCCCTTTCTGGAATGTTTCTTAAGGTGTTTCCAGATAGTAACTGTTTGAATCTTTCTCTTGAAGTATCCATTGGGGCAGCAAATTGACCGTTGCCTCGTTCTGGTTTAGGAGCAAGGTTTATAGGGTTTTTGCCCGTGACTTTTTCCTTGGTCTTCACATCCCCTGCATTTGAAAATGAATCGTTTCTCAATGGACCTGACTGCAAACCTGCTGCCATAAGCTGTGCAGATATGTATTTAGCTTCCAGAACATCTTTCATTGCCCCGGGTTCACTCTTGGCCTGATTTTTCATTCTAGCTGACAACTTCTCAATTTCCACAAAGCTCAAGTTGGAATTAAGCTTTCTTCCTATAACCTGCAATTGGCACATAAAGCATCATGATATGCAACGTCAAATTAGGGTGTATCACTCCTCTCTTATGTTTTTCAACTTGCATTTTTTTTTTAATTCCACATGAAGTCCACATAAAGCATCATAATGGAGATATGCAACGTCAAATTAGGGTGTATCACTCCTCTCTTATAATTTTCGAATTGCATTTTTTTAATTCCACTAGAACAGGAGTGCTGTCAATAAAGCAGACAACGCTTACGTGCCTTTGTCAATGTAGCCTGTGAAGACTCCCCTAATAACCTGCCGAATTCCAGCTGCATCAAATCTTGCTTCCCAATGACACCCTTGTCTTCTTTGGAGTCATCCCCAGAGTTCAATTCCTTCCTCACACGTTTCTTGGCCACTATAGTAGTGGCATTCCATTTTCTGTTGAATTTTCCCCTCTCATCCCCACACTTTGACTTGCTTCCCAGAAGCCTTGGAATCACTAATGCTGTTGCTGACAATCCATTCATACTGCCGGCTGTTACTACACAAAACCACGACTTTACTCCATACGAAGCAGGATTTAGTCATACAATCCACCTTTCATTTGTTCGTGTAGTGACATATTATCTTAAATCGACGTGTCAGCAAGCAACAGTAAACTGGAACCGTTGAACATTGGTGGACGACCTTGTGTGAAGGAGGTCCTGCGCTACTAGGCTATGGTTTACCCGAAAACTCTAGCAGCACCGCTTGCCGACCTCAGGTTCATAGTTTCATTTGTTGGGAAAAAAAAAGTTTTATAATGGAAATATGTTTTTTACATTTTTTTTTTTTTTTTTTTGTTGGGGAAAAAAAAAAGTTTTAATGAAAAATAGGATTTATTTTTGCATCAACCATTGGAAAAAAAAAAAAAGCTAGCCCAAAGCACTTTTAATTACTTTGCCTAGAAATCTACTCATCTTTTCCATGTTTTATGCAAACGTCAGCAATACCTTCACTACCAGCTTGAGACAAATAAGTACATAACCACCATCACTACCAGCTTGAGACGAGAACAGTTGTGTTCCATAAGCGAAAGGGCTCGAATTGTTTATTTAAAAAAAAATAAAAAAAAAATAAGGTTTTGATATATTATGTGAAAAGAGTAATCGAGCTAACCCATTGTGTGGAATGAAGGAGGTATAAGTGCAGATCAAGGAGCATAAGGATAAATCCCACAGTGTCTGCATTGCCATCCAATTCCACAGTTGTAATAACCTTAAGCTTGCCTTAAGCTGGCCATTTGCTTCTAACAGAGCCTCACGTAGATATTGGAGCTCCCCACATTACAGTAGCAGACCGCTCACCTGATCAGGGTGCTCACAGAGGCCGCAGAGGCATGCTTCGGGCGAGGACGCGCGCGCAGGCAGGCAGGACCTGCACTTTTTCCCGCAATCGCTGGTTTGATGACGAGTGCCGTGAGATGAAGCGCCAACTTCGTCGCGTCACTAGCCCCGCCAAGCACCCCCAGGCCATATCTCAATACCGCCGATTCCTCAAGCACAAGAAGGTCACGCACCTGGCAGAACGGCAGAACAAAATGTTTGGTCTCCTGGACCGTCACCCCAGGCGCTTCTGGAGAGAGGTGCTCAGGAGGACACAGCAGCCTCAAGGAGACATCGTTGTTGAGCAGTGGATCCAGTACCTGCAGCTGCTATATGATCCCCCGGACAGAGCGGTACCAGTGCCTTCATAGACCGGATTGCCCTTAGCCAACGGAAAGGCAGCAGATCTCGATGGCATGCAAGCAGAGCTCTTCAAGTGGGCAGAGCCAGGGATTGTGCCGGTGTTAACAGCGATGTTCAACAGCGCACTGCGACAGGACCTCCTGCCACAATGGACCTGCAGCAGAGTGGTGCCCATATACAAGGATGGTGACCCCAATTGTCCGGCCAACTATCGCACCATAATGGTCAGTTCGCTCTTTGCGAAGCTCCTAGCTACTATTATTGAGCAACGCACCACCATATGGGAAGAGAACTCGGGGGGTTCGGGCTCTCACCCAGGCGGGTTTTCGACCTAGGCATTCCACCATCGATCATTTGTTCGCACTGTGGACCATCATAGAGGACAACAGGAACCGCCGTCAGGACCTCTACTGTTGCTTTGTGGACTTCGCGAAGGCCTTTGACACGGTCCCACGACAAGCTGTGAGCCAGACTGCAAGGGCTCGACACGCTACTGGACTTGCAGAATGCGGTCTACAAGCTGTACGAGACATGCTCCGGACACCTGACACCCGCAGGGCAGTCGGTGAATAGCAGTATCGGAGTACGCCAAGGGTGCCCTGTGACGTTCCCCGTAAATATATGCCATGTATGCGTACATTCTACGGTGACGTCACCATACAAGTCGTCATAGACGCCTTCATACAAGTCGTCATAGACGCCTTGTATTCTTGGCATCGGACCATACCCTCATGGGGCGTGCACAAGTTATTTACAT
>JAANSK020038799.1:0-17593 GCA_011763485.2 Isoetes engelmannii
GTAGCATCTACTTCTCCTTGTGCAGATTGTAGGACTAACTTTTGACCCAATTCATATCGTGTGAGAGATGTATTGCATTCTGTCATATGGAATTTTTCCAAGATTTCTGATAGGTATTTTTGTTGAGACACTGATATACCTGCATGATGTTGCCACACTTCTATTCCAAGGCAATAGTGCATAAGCCCTAGATCTGTGACCAATATTATGCCGATGTCAACAATTGACGTGCAGAAATACAAAAGGAACAAAAAAAAGCTCGATTAAAGCGGAATCGCAGCCCTTCTGACACAATCTGACACAAACCATGTCTCGAAAACCTCTCTTCAATGCTGACTCAATGTTCTCTCTCCTTCATGTTAAGTCTATTGAGTTCATGTATTGAAGGAAATAGAAACAACAGAGGAGATGAAGCGTGAGCTATCTCAGAATGCTCAAAGGAAGGAAGTGCCTATGCTAAGGTGACTAAGACATGTCATGTCATGTCACCCCAACAGGTGGCGTATCCAATGCTGAGTCATCATGACAAGGTGATATAGTGAATATCTAATGGTAACAAAGGTACCATTTGATACTAAAGGCATAATTGTAGCTGCTAACTTTATTCTTGTTGCTTTTAAGGATCTAGGAGAAGATGCAGATACCTGACCTCTTGCTTAGAAGGAGATGGGTAGCTACAGTTGATGCTAGGCCAGTTTGGTCTCAAAGGACCTGCACTATTTAAAATGGCTTCCAAGTGGCTACTATTTCCAATCAAAATGGCTCTTATGGCACCAAAGAGGAGTTATGCACAGAGTTATTTCCTTGGAATTTTCTTGCACAGACTGATCACCTTAAGTGATTTGGAGGTTCTAACCCCAATGTAAGCAACACTTCATCAAATTCATAAGAATTCTAATCTTTCTTCTGCCAACCCATTTTGAGAATATGCATAAGGTACAATCATCTCTTTACAAATCCCTTTTGACTGAACATGGCTGTTGAAAGATATACCTTAGAGCTTTAATTGTGATAGAAGAAATTTGATTTTCAACTTGCTTACTACATGTTTAAATGTTTTGAAAATGCCAAAAGCTTGATACTTGAATTTTAGTGGGAAAACCTATGTGTATTTACTGCAATCATACACCATAACAACAAAGTAACTCATGCCACCGAGTGATTCTATAGGTAAATGACAGATACTTGTATGAAGTAATTCCAATGGTTGTTGAGCTTGAAATTCAGCCTATAACGGATAGGATGCCTTGCACTTGCATCCCAAGACTACATGCAGCACTTTTGAAGTCTTTATTAGTAAGCATAGGCAGTCCTTGTACAAGCTTCAATTTAAATGTTAAAATTAACACGGGGACATGGATATGACTAAACCACACATGCATAAGGATTCTAGTGTTTGAGGAACAGCAACAATAGTAAGAGAAGATACTATATCTCGAAATATTATGTTGTTGCTCAAAGTGATCCACGAGTAGGTGGTAATCATGAGTGAGGGCAAACATCAAATTGGATACAATTTATCCAAGTACAATTTGAATTGCTTTAGGAGTAGCTACTATATCTCGAAATATTATGTTGTTACTCAAAGTGATCCACGAGTAGGTGGTAATCATGAGTGAATGTGACCCACGAGGAGTAGGTGGTAATCACAACAAAAAGAGACCCACGGGTAGGTGGAGATCTCAAACTGAATTAGTCCAAGAGTAGTGGTAACCAAGAACTAAATTGGTCCACGAGGAGCAGGTGGCAACCAAGGAACTGAATTGGCCCACGAGTAGGTGGTAACCAAGAACTGAATTGCTCCACGAGTAGGTAGTAACCAAGATTTGGTGGCCCACGAGCATGGCTCGAGATTAGAAATTAGGCTAGCCAACAAGTTTACCTGCAAAAGTTAGCCTCAACCGAATGTTTATATCAATCCTATACAAACTTATCGGATTTTACATTAAAACCCACGTTTTTTTACCAGATGTTTTGCCTGCACCTACACATCTAAATCGGATTTTTCTCAATTTTAACTGGATTTTTAAGGGTCGAACCCCCTCAATTTCGAACCCTGCCCACGAGTAGGTGTCAACCACTAGTATGTGAAAACCACGAACTCAAAAACCACAGGGTGGAAGCCATAGAGGTGGTAACCATATGGTTGATAATATTTTATGTTAGGGGAGTAGCCTTAGCATAATAATAATATTGTCCATGTTTGAAGGTTAGTAATCTTCGTATTAAAGTTGATGTTAATGAGTTTCCTGGAAGTTGTGTTTAATGCAAGTGAGGTCAGTTGCTTTCGAGAAGGGAAGGAATTGATATGGCTTAAGGATAACATGTAATAATTGAGCTGGGGAGTGGCCAATATGATTATGCAATGGCTAAAGGGTTTGTTAAATAAGGCTAAACTCGCAGTGACTTCTATAAATAGAACCTAAACTTCAATTGGCGATATCTCAGCGACCACATATCGGATTTGGACGAATTTTACTTTTTTGGAACCACCTCGAAGTCTAGTTTCCGAATTGGGAGCGGAGCTTTTGCTGATTCATCCGTACGAGAGAGAAATGGCGAAAAGCATGACAAGGGGTCAAGGAAGACTGCTAGCTCAAGAGAGGAGCTAGAAGTGGATGCTGATTGCCAGATATGGCTCATTGTCTTTGTGGTCTAACCTAAATATTACTAGGTGAATGGCCCGATTGGGTGGAGAGCTCTTTTAAATAAGGCATTGGCTATTAATTTGTGGAAAGTTCTTATTTTTGTTCAGGTGTTCAAGGAAGATCGTATCATACCCTATAAAAATGCATTTGAGAGCTCTGCCACCTAGGTTGCCATTGTCCATTTAAAAGCCTCAAATGGAGTTTGAAGTTTCAAAGACTTAGTGGAGGCCCTATTGGAAATGTATACTGCTGTGACAGCTACCTCTGCCCAAAACTTTGTTGGCAAGGCTTTGTACTTTAGAATACTCTGTGCAAAATCCATAATAGATCTGTTTTTGCTTTCTGCCATGCCATTTTGAGAATGAGCATATGGCACTACTAATTCCCTGTGGACCGTAACGCCTTGATAATTGTTGAAAACTGAGTATGAGAGATATTCTTTGGCATTATCAAACTGTAGTGCCTTAATAGTTGATGAGAATTGATTCTCCACTAATGTATTGTAACTTTGGTAAATAGAGAAAGCTTCAAACTTAAATTTGATTGAATAAATCCATGTGCACCTACTGATGTCGTCGAAAAAGTAGGAAATACCTGCTGCCACCTAGGGATTCAATGGGCAAGTAACAGATGTCAAAATGTATCAATTGGAGTGGTTTGTCTGCTCGATATTGTGCGTGATCAGGGTATGGGGTTTGGATTTGTTTGCCAAGCCTGCATGTAGCACGTCAATGAGCCATACATCATCTGCTGTCAAATTCTCTATACCTAGATTGAGAAATTGATTCTCCAAAACATCAATCTATATGAGATACATGAGTACTGTTTTTTGGCAGGCGATTGTGCCTATGCTGGTGCATGAGGAAATCGTTGATTGTTGCAGTACTTGATTGTTGCAGTACTGAGCAAATTCTTGCTTTAATTTCTTGCAATTGCGCTTCATGTGACCTTTGATACCACAATACCAGCATGAGAGAGGATCTTTGTGAGAGCTAAAACCAGGGTTGGCAAAACTTTGTGAAGATTTATCAGATGGAGCAGAGGAAACAAAACAGAGGGCAGACGAATGCTTTAGAATAGTGTGCTACTTCTTGTACCAATTTCTTCTGATCAATTTCGGCATCCAATAGTTGTTGCTGCAGCGATGGAAAGAGACCTGAATTTTGAATTGCAGTTGGTAGAAAATCTTGATATGTTGATATTCTTTCAATAAGCCATTCAATGCATATAGGATGAGTTTGATCTCCTTAATAGTACCACCTACTCCATGATATTTGTCTTGAAGAAACTTCAACTTTTGAATATAATCTTTCATATTGTTACAATTTTGCAGTCTGAGGTTATTCATGTTGCCTTGAAGAGAAAGATGCTTTCCCTCACTTTCATGAACACATTTATTATGAAATATAGTGTAGGCTGATCGAAAAGTAGTCTAATCCCTATTATTACACATGAAATCAGTGGAGACACATGCTCTCAAATAATTGAGGGTAAGGAAATCCTTTTTAATTTCAGCAGGAGTGGATTCCAAGATTTATCTAAGACTTCACCTAAATCCTTCAAGTTACGGTAAGATTGAAGAGCATCCCTCTATGTAAAATAAGTGTTAGCGTACTGGCTGCCATTGTGATTGCTCAAGAATTCTTGGTGGAAATAATTGTGTGAATAAATCTGAAAGATACACCAAGGGGATGACTCCAAGCACTCAGATCTGCAAGAATATGGAGTTGGGCAATTCTGGAAACTCAGATTTGACCCAAACAATGCAGATAACAATGCCCTGCCTCAAAGCACAGTTAATGGGAATGAACTTGGTTCCCGTTCGGGAACTAGTTCCCGAGGGTCACGAGTTCTCAAGTTCCCACTTTAGTTCGGGTAAAAAAGGGAATATTTGTCAAATATGCTCGAATATTCCATTCCCGTTCCGAATTTTGGGTCCACATTCCAAAAAAGTACCCATTCCAAGTAACTATCCCTCAAAGAGGGCTTACTGCACTAAGAATTGAAGAAAGCTGATAATTCCTGCTCCAGAATGAAATTGCTATGTTTCTCACAAGTTCCACTCAAGGTGACGAATCCATTCTCCAGTTAATTGAAAAAAAAAAAAGATTTTGAGAGATCTGGCTTGCTCCTTTCTCCAAGCCGGCTCTGATACCATGATGGGCTCTTATACCATGATGGAACTTTATGACTAAGCATGAAACGAAGGAATAGAGATTGAGTAGGAAATTGAGAGAAGAAATTGAGTGCCGGATTCTAGCCGATGGGATCAGAAGATGGGATCGATAGAAGACAATAAAGCCTGACTGACCAAATAAGAGAACCATGTTAGCAACATCTAGCTGCCATGCACAGGCATCTATGACCAGTGAGATATGACATGTTATATGCTAACAATCAAAACACGATAACAGAAAACGAGAACGAGCATGACTTATGTAGTCACATATGATGACAATGGCATGCCACATCATGTTATTAGGAAGAGAGTAAGAGAAAAGAAAATGTCATGTTATTAGTAGGAAGGGAATGAGAAAAAAGGTTCATAACTCTAACACCCCTTCTAAAGCTTTCTATCTGAAGAAAAAAACTAAATGTCTCTAGAATTGTGCCGTTTTCTGAATGCCTAATTTTCGTATGCCGAAGACGTGATCCTGTAAGCGGCTTTGTCATTCCATCTGCAAGTTGAGAAGAAGTTGTGCAGTCCTGAATAGCCAATACAAATTCTTGCATCTGCTCTTTAAGAAGAACTTTCATATGTCAAAGACGTGATCCTGTAAGTGGCTTTGCATTCCATCTGGAAGTTGAGATGAAGTTGTGCAGTTCAAGAATACCAAAACAGATTCCTGCATCTGCTACAGAGCTCTGACAAAAAGGACACTTAGATCATAATGCCTTCTTGGAAAATGATATTGTAGATTCTCTTGCAGAGTTGTGTACCAATGACTTGCCTGACTTAATTGGAACCTGCGGATCCTGAAACAATTGCAATAACCACATCATTTCTGAGTACCTGTAGTCAATGCCTTGATTTCTGCTTTAATGGATGCAGACCATGCAGGTAACGACATTGATCTTCCAAAATCCACAACAAGGTATGTTTTCATTTTTTGGTACAAGCTTGATCACTTGGGCATCACGAAAACAGACTACTGTTGGTCGGCCCTTGCTCGCGTTTCAGGACTTCCAATTGCCAATTACCACAGCTCAGATATTTGTAAATAATTCAGGTGCCATGGTCCTTGCCAGACAGTGAACAAGAGAAATAGTGCCAGTATCTAACTGCTCCCAAATAAAGCATGCTTTAATATCAAGGTGTTTATTAAACAATGCCACTTATAATCTTTATAGCGCCACTGTTATCACAATAGAGATTAGCGCCATTGTTATCACAATAGAGATATGCTGCAGTAATGTATTCATGGTGGAAGCAAGAGACAATAGGAGAAAACACCTAAGACAAGGAACCTGAAAAACTATACTGGTAGGCATGGCTATGGTTTATTTAAGTAACCCATGTCAGCAACAAGCATGTAGTTGTTATATGCCTTCAATATTCATCACTACCATGAGCTCCCACCTCTCCTGGTATAACTATTGAATAGGAAAAATTTCTAAAATGCTGTGGGCAGTACCTCATTCTCCATTCTCTTGATGTGGGCAAGCACACTACCAGCCGATTCTTTGTCAAGAATCAATCCTGATTTTTCTGCCTGGACTCACAATCAAGATCAGATTGTTCAGCAAAATTTACGTCTGCAATAACGGGTACAGTAGAAAAATTAATACCTTGTCCAGGATGTTACCCTTGCCAGACAGTTCACTCACGACAGTGTGCATGGTATTACCCACAATACTAGGATCCATGTGATTGTAACTCTCAGGCAACTGGTTAGAAAACAACAGCATTTTACAAATCAAAGAATATAAATGACATTCTGTCGAAACCTATAATCTTGAGTGCTGAACATCAGAAAATACACATAGATTAATTGTGTTACAATTCATGCTACCTTCTCCATCTGCAGTAAGGCACATGTAGTCTTACCTTTCTAATTGCTGCAACATGAATGCCGCCTTTATGCGCAAATGCTCTTAGTCCAACATAAGGCTGAGATGGTGATAATGGCTGTCCTGTAATTTCAGCCACAGTTGTTGCAACCTCGGAAAGTTTTTGTAATGCCTGGGGAGGTATACAAAAATATCCTAACTTCACTTGTAAAGCCCCAATGACACTAATCTGCAAAGGAAATAATGGATTACGTTTATAATATAATAAATACAATTATGAATCTAAACAAGTAGAAAAAACAATCCAAAAAACAATCCCCCCCTATCGGTCTATTCGCTCCAGCGATATTAACTGCTGAACATAACTTAACAAGATTGTCTTCATAACAAAATGTAGTTAAACTTCTGTTAGAAATTTTTAACTTAATTTAACTTCCTATACACCATTACTGTCAAGTTAATAGTCTTAAAAAAAACCGGTAAATAAAAAAATGTTCGGATCCACCATTGTTAGTTTAATTGCGGCAAAGTAAAACTAACTAAAGTGACCTTCAAAGGTCAGTACTAGTGGCTCTAGTTAAATCAGTGTAAAATCTGTTAACTTAACAAAATTATGTGTTCAGAGAAATTTGTAGACTAAAAGGGGTTGGCTTACATTTAACTAAAACTGTTAATTAAAAACTAATAAACAGAGGATGTGAATGCAAATTCCTCAAAAATGAAGATTTGGCCTAACATACTAGAGGGTGTGAATGCAAATTCCTAAAAAATAAAAATTTGGCCTAACATACTGGCAGATGCAAAACCTACCTTATGGCTTATTAGTATAACCTCCACAAAATTAATAAGAAGAAAAAACAACTGATACTACTGATATGTTTCTTCCATAAGATTACTAATCCTTTATGCCACACCTTTGCAAAACCTAAAAGTCACATGATAAGCCAAAATAAATTTCAAAAGGTACTATTCCTAATTTGATATTCTCAAGCCCATAAGTACTAAAATTGATGAAGCCAATTTTCAGAGATGCTTGCAAACTTTTGCGCAAGAATCGCTTACATTCACAGAGTTACGTAAACAAATTTTACATCTTACCAAGTTTGCATTGCCAGTCCGTTCGCCATATCCATTGATGCAACCCTGTACAATGCATGCCCCACCTCGCACTGCTGCTAGAGAATTAGCAACTGCAAGGTCTGCATCATTGTGTGTATGTATACCCAGTCTAACATGTGGCCACTCCCTCAATGTTTTTTTTACTTCTTTTGTAACCTCCTGCACAGAAATTCAAGTGAATTGACCAGCTCTAGACTGAAGGTCGGCAAAGCATTCTTACAGCTTCACTGTTAACCAATCAAAATAGCATTCTAATTATCCTTCTAATGTGATACCAATAATTTAAAAATCATAGAGAGACACAACTGGACCATGTCATCTCCACACTCATTTATTAAGATAATAATCTTGAGACTAGAGCAAAAGGCGACCCCAGCATCAGCTCGATCTGTTCTAACAGCATTTGGAGTTCCTTACAATTGTCATCATGTGTGACCCATAATAAAGTTACATGTCTCATTCCTTATCCTTACTTTAGTTCCTCAATTTGACCAGAAGATCTTACCAATTAGTTGTTTTCTTCCTCATCTTATTAATACATAATATTAAACTCAACAATAATATACATGTGCACTGGAAACAATAGAACAGATGAAAGTGCCAATGAGGCAATCCCTCGTAATTTGTCCTAAAAACAGAAGGCTACTGCATTGAGCCTTTTTGTCGTGATCTTTGGTTGGTACAAGTGGCCAAAACATGTGATCTGAAACCCTTTTGACTATTTTTGACCTTTGACCACATGCGACATGTGTTTTGACTCTGCCTTTATGCCTTACGTTAACAAGTAGTCGTCTTTGATCCGTGGCAAGGATGACTGTTAAAGCAGTCATGGCATTGGCTTCAAGGGCAAGGGTGGGCTTTATATCAACTAAACAGATCTGGTATGCAGACTGAAGAAGTGTTGCAAAAAGCTGGAGGAGGGGGGAGGACTTTATAAATGTCTATTAAGACTCATACAATCTATGAAACCAAGTATATACAATATTTTGAACCTCCATGGGGTAGAGAAGTCATTTGATTTAATCCATTAGGAAAGATTTCTAAACCGAGAAAACCTAAAAATCACTGTCTCAGATGTATTCATCTCATACACCGTCCATATGCAAGCGCTACATATGGACTAAACAAGCATCTAGAGCCTGGTATGTTAAACTGAGAATTTTCTTCTTTCTGAAAGTCTTTTTCCAAGTTTACAGATCCGAATATCTGCAATGTACTTAAGACGATTTGCTTGAGACGAGATCGAGACTGCTTTGTTATCGTTGCATTATATGTTGATGATACTATGCTGGTCTCTAATAATTTGAATATTTACGAGCAATTAAAAAAGACTGTCTTCCGCTTTTAAGATGGCGCTTAGAAATCCGGATCAAACGTGATAAGGACAAAGAATTGATGCAACTTTCAAAATCGAACTACATAGAGACACTTGAAAAGTTTGGGTTGGGTTCTGCAAAAACACAGCTAACTCACCACTAAGCTCAACAAAACACGTTTATCCAACAGCAGTGTCCAAGAAATAATATTTACACAATCATGTCATAAACGAAATGTTACTTATTAGCACCTCTACAAACCATGGCATCGAGCCACCATTGGTATCACAAAGAACCACCGCATCTACCCCAGCTCTTGCTGCTGCGCATAAGCATTCCAAGGCATACCCTCTGCCAAAGTAACCTTATATTTCAGAACAATATATGCTCAATTGCAGATAGAAACTTCTAAATGTGAAGAATAAAATGACATGCTTCGCATGACAAAAGGTATGTTATTAGTTAGGTACACATGTCTAGCAGTCCCTGTAATCCAGATGTAGTTGGCATTGTTGGCTAAGTCGTTTAGTTAATGAAACCTTAATTACCTTATAAGTTGTACTTACAGGTAATATGGCTCGTGTTGCCCAGCTCCAAGGTGTTTATATATATTGAAATCTAATGGAAGCTTTGTGCAGTCTTGAGTATTCTACTCCCCTGCTCCTCTCTTCCCTTTGGAGGCCTGAATTTCTGATGTTCCAGCGACTCTTGTGGTTCCAGCTAAGGGAGGACAAAGTCTTAGATTCGTAGGTGTTCCTAGACTCGAACCAAGTGCATGCACATCCATGCAATAAGCTTGGGAAGAATATTGGGGAAGAGCCGAGGCTTTATAGTATAAGCACTTATTCATAGAAAATCAGGCTGAAGATATTTGCATGGAAAATTTGTTTCGAATAGTAGGAATGACCACTTTTGGAAGGGGTAGTAGCCTTTAACATGCAGATTTGCTGGACGGTGTTGGAAGCTTGGACAATCCAGCCGACTCAGCAGGCGCAACAAAGATAGAGGATAGGATAAAAAGAACAACGCCTATATACCATTGCAGATAAGATGCGAAGACATATAATCGAAATAACAACAGCAAGATCAAATTCTCACACCAAAACCGTCACAATATAGCAAAGAATCCACTGAATCCATCAAGGTTAAGGCAAAATTTTGAAAATCTCAACAGAAAAACACTTATAAACCATTAATTTTTCACACATCGCAAGACATCAACATTCCCTCTAATACGGTGACAGAAATAATTCTTAATGGTTAAGCATACATATGTGCTGACATGGCAGCCTATGTATTTACATAGGACCAATGGTTTCTAGGTTACTATGTATTTAAGTTCATGTCACCCCTTATAGGATATAATTAGCATGTCTAGGTAATTACGTGCTATGCTCTACACGTCACGCATGTAACTATCTTTGTAGCACCGGAAAAAACATCCAATCCATCATCTATCATTTTCTGAGTTTTCACTCCGTCTCTTTCTCCCCTGTTTCTTGCTGTTGATTCTAGCCTAGATCCTAAGTTTCGTCATGGTATCAGAGCTCTGGGTGACTAAAATCAATCAGTGAGAGAAAATTGTAAAGACTGGAAGTGAATTCGGCAGTTGGCAACACGGCCAAAAAATTTGACGTCTTCAACCAAAAGTACAATATCGGCCAATTTTGTGTACGTCACCAATCAAATGTATACTTTTTGACCAATCTCCTCCTTCAAACTGAATTGGAGTTGAAGAGGCGGTCAGATCAGAATGCTTTCTTTTCAAAGCATAATTCCAAGAAGCATACTGACAGGTTCCCTCGCAATAAGTCCTCCACAGTTTCTGAATCTTCGAGAAGTAATTCTAATCGGGAAAGCAAGAAAGGTTCAAGCAGATATCCATGCGGATATTGCCATGAGAAAAAGCATGGGATTAATGATTGTCCAAAGCGCTTAAAGAAAGAAACCAAAGCTGCTGCAGCAGGGAAAGATCAGTCGGCACATGATCATAAAGAGCGATCTAATTTTGGGGCTACTGAATTTGAACCAGAAAATGCTGATATTGAATGCTTATTCAAAGCCTCTGGGATAGATGTCTTTGGGCAGATCTGATAGTGATCCGTGGTACCTTGACTCCGGTGTCACTTCGGTATGACAGGAAAAAGGAAATATTTTTCTAAACTACAACAAATGGATGGTTTGCTGATGATCTTAGCTATCAGATTCAAGGAAAGGGTGAAGTCACATTTTCTACTCAGAAAGAAAGAGAGATTATATTAACGTCTATGAGAGACCACTTGGGTCTATGAGACCATTTTATACAGCAAGCAATCATGTGCAGCTAGGGGCGCATTTGCTGCCTCCTAGAGATGTTACATAAACATAAAAAAGAAAAATTAAAACAATAAAATCATGAGACTTTTGTCTTCTTGGCCACTAGCCCAAAATACGAAGTGATGCCAAACTTGTCCTCCCTTTTTTGAAAGGACTGCTTATGTTTTTCCTTTACTGCCCGCTTTCTTCTCCTTGACACTTTCATAGTTACCCCTCTTGGGATTGGATTAGAAGGTCCAGGAAGGGGACCAGACTTCCGTTTATTATTAGTATCACCTCCAAGGAGAAAGAGGGTGATCTTCCTTTGTGTAAGGTCTTCTTCCTGTCCAGCTCTCCCAACAGCCCGCTCCTTCAACAGAGTTCTTCTATGAACAGTCATTTGATGGAGGAAAAGAGCTATACATTTCTGATCCTCATATCTGATGAGTTTTGAGAGGGAGGTAGGTTCGTGAAACAGGCAATGGAACCTGCCTCGTATAAGATTCAGGAAAGTGGCATAAAGTATGTCAAAGATTTAAATTACATTCTTGGACTTGAAGAAAATTTACTGTCCGTTAGGTTGACAAAAGTGGTGTGTATGCTTTATTTGGTCAAGGACAAGTTATACTTACTCCTACGCGCCCTGCTGTTCCTGATTCTGATGTTGTTGCTCGCAACATTCTTCAAAATGGTCTGTATAAGTTCTGTGCCTCTGTTGTAGAGCAAAAAGGCTTGATTGCTGCTATTAGTCTCTCTTCATTTGAGTTATGGCATGCTCGTTACGGTCATTTGGGCTGCCAATCTCTTTGTTTAATGCATAGCAAAGACATGGTTGTTGGGCTGCCTGCTGTGCATGCGCATAAGCTGCAATCTGATGCTTGCAATCGTGGCAAGCAAGTGGCCGCATCTTTCCCCTTAGCGAAATGCGTGATCAGTCACCTTCTTTGAATGGTTTTGTAGATTTGTAGATGCTGATCATTCTGGTTGCCTTGATGCATGGCACAGCACCACAGGTTATGTCTTTGGCCTTGGCAAGGACATCATTTCTTGGCTCAGCACGCGTGAGCCCTCAGTCTCTCCTTCTAGCACGGAGGCCGAGTATAAAGCCTTAGCTATTGCTGCTGCTGAATCTGTTTGCTTGGCCGAACTTTTTGCAACTTGCTAATCATCCAGTGATTCATGCCCGCAGCAACACATCAAACACATTATCATTTTGTGCGCGAGAAGGTCATGGATGGTCAGCTTGATCTTCATCATGTTCCAACCAGTGATCAATTGGCTGATCCCTTCACAAAGCCATTAGCAGGGCCTACATTTCAGAAGTTCAAGACTCAGTTTGGTATCCGAATATACAGCTTAGGGGGGTAGGATCATCGCGATAAGCTATAGCATTCTTCTTTTATTCTCAGTTCATATATGTCCTTAGGGGAGGATGACAGAAATAACTCTTAATGGTTAAGCGCACATATGTGCTGACATGGCAGCCTATGTATTTACATAGGACCATGGTTTCTAAGTTACTATGTATTTACGTGTTACCTCTTAGGATATAATTAGCATGTCTAGGTACTTACGTGCTATGCTCTACACGTCACGTATGTGACTATCCTTTGTAGCACCGAAAAAAACATCCAATCCCTTGTTTCTTGCTGTTGGTTCTAGCCTAGATCCTAAGTTTCGTCATACGGAAGAAACTTGGCTCTCCAGCTAACTTGGCGATTCCAGCTAACTTTCCTCTTCAATCCTGGCTCTGTTACCATGGAAACATGGTAATCTTTGTATTGAAGATAGAAATAAAATGTTACAAAAAGAGGGGCCAGAATGTCAGTCTCTAGAGCGAACAAGAACAAAAATCTAAAAATGAGGCGTGGCCACTTCAGTCTTAATCTTAGCACCCATTTGATTTTCTATATACGTGGCAACCCTTTCGAAATGAGAAAATTCTTGGTTTTGATAGAAAACACCCATGTGTATCTAGAGAAATCATCCACCACAATGAAAAGTAGTTTGATCCCAAGAATTCAAGGTTTCACGAGGCATGTAGCAAAGGCCTGACTGTAGAAGCTCCTGCCTTCAACCAAAGATGAGCGAGATAACTGTGCTATGTCTCTGCCTTTTATATGGCCAAAATGTGATGCCAAAGGTACTGTTTTGATAAATAAGATTGTCACAGCATAAATGGAATCCGTATTACGTATTACCTATTTCTGCATCAATGGTATATAGTCCAATTTTGTTAACATGACCTGTAACTTGAATCTCCAGCTTAGCGGGATCTACAAAGTCAAGCTTGTAAGATACATCTCGTTATCACCAAAGAAGACGTGTTTGCCTTGCAGATCAAAATTGGAGACTGACAGCGAGTTGATTTGAACTCACACAAGACAGACACATCTAGAACTTCCAAACAGTATAAGAAGACTCAAAATATTATAGGCTTCAACGTCCTCAACTTAAGAAATGGCACTCATTCAATAATTCAGCTAATCCTTCTACTTCTACGAGGCTGTTTCGGGATGACTATCCTTTCTCCTCTTTTCTAAAATGAATACTTGAATATGGCTGTCACTAATTTGTCTTCTGTATCTCAGCCATATAAAGAAGATAAGGGAAATGTCTCGTCTATGATGGATTCTGGTGATACTAAACATGCCACAGATACCTCAAATATTCTGGTAATTTGGTAGACTTATCTTTACGAGGTTTTATTATAACTCTTTGATTTATCTTCTTGTTGCTGTTATTTGCCTATGCCATAGCCAAAAAATGGAGTTGAGCTTGCTGGGTTTGCCTTGCAGACTCAAGCCTTTCTGTATTACTTCGAAGAGACTCCACTTAACTCTTTCTGACTCTGAGTTTTGATAAAACCTGTAACATGCTGAAATTTGTTGCCAATGCCTCTTAGCACCAAGTCGGTCTTCCTTCAAGGTCTGAAGATTAGAGAAGTTCGTTCGAATTATTCTACTGTCAACTCACTATTTTCTTACAGGACCACAAGAGGAATGCGTCCACAGTCCACAGGGACAGCAGAAATGGTGAAAACTCATCGCCCAACCTACGAGCCTGAACTCCCCACCAAGGTGAGAGCTGGCACACAAGAGATAGACATCCTCATCTCCAGATTCATGAGATCAAGATCCATGTAAGTGCCTCTCTTTTATAAGAAAAACCAAGCCAGCTCTCCTTTCACCTTTCCCCAAGACCTTTCACCCACCTTATATGGTTGTTTTACCCTCTTATGCCATTATGGGGTGCACCTCAGAAGGCATCACCAAGCACCAAGCCATGGTGCCTAGGATCCAATCCATGATCTGCCCCCAACTGCTACGGACTCCAGCTCAAAAGCGTAGCATCTGGATTTCAAAGTATGCTTTGACAGAAAACAGCTACAGCTGTCATTTTTAGATCTCCTTTCTGGCTTGCAGAGAAACAACTGGACGATGGCATGACTAAAACTATCAATGGGTCTAAGTTCAGTCACATGAAGAAGTCAATGGGCATGCAGGCACTTCATCAGCAATTCCATAGATTGATCTTTGGTTTTTTCCTTTTGGTTTTAGTTACATTGTGGTTTCAAAAGGGGGTGTTAAGAGTTAAGGGGACTCTCACTATAACTCGTCTTAACAACATGACTGGCTAGGATCATGCCATGTCAGCACAAGTGGCTAGTCACAACTATTGTTCATCACTTTACCACATTTGAAGCGTCTTAGTCATCCTTGAAGTCAAGAGCATCAAGGAGGGAAGAAACTCAACGATAAGGTTAAATATGCAACTTTGTTGAATATAGTGAGAAAACTAAAGCTTACAGGTTATGGAATCTAGAAGAGATATTTGATGAATCGTGTGCTGGGCCAATCAAACGAGAAGCGAAGGATGAAGGTGAGGGAATTTTGAGTTTCCAATGCTGTTAAAAGATATGCAACTGCCAGAAGTTGATTCTGACTGTAATGAAGACCAGCAGCAGCCTGATTTTCCCAATGTCACGAGACTTTGTCAATGTGTTTATGGACAAGAAAGACCTCAATCTGCCTGTTGCAGATGTAGACAGCAATGTAAGAACTCCTATGAGGTCAAGAAAAACAGTGGTATCCATGCGCACAACTGCCTTTCACAAGAAATATGGGACCAGTTTTGGACAACGCACAAGTGCCTGCAAGTCATGAATAAGGTAAGGGATCTGTGGAACAATGCAATTTCGTCCTTGTTGGAGAATCAAAGAGTTTTGAAGAGGCAGTAAAATTCAAGGCCAAATGGAAACAGATATTGTGGGCTGCAAATGCGTGTATAAGCTCAGGCAAAATGCAGATGGAACCTTGGATAGGCCTAAGGCCAGGTTAGTTGCAAAAGGTTTTGTGCAAAAGGAAGGTGTAAACACCAGTTGCTAGGATGATAAATGTTGGCTAAGTTATGTATTTATTGTAATCTGATGACGACGTTGAAACAAGTTGTAACAATGTTGCACCTTGAAGTTGTCAGTTGTACTTTAATATGGCCCATGGTTTTTATAAACCTTTGATCTGCCCTGGCCCAACTCCAATGTATTTGTAAATATTGACATCTAATGTACTTTGAGTATTCTAGTAGCCTCAAGACACATTAAGATGGAATGGGCTGGGCTCTTCTCCTCTGCTGCTCCTCTCTTCTTTAATCAACATGTCATTGTATAAGCCATTAGCTGAGTAGAATTGGCAGGATAAAATCAGTTAAGTAATGCATACTATATACAAATACTTACGCGATAACTGCTTGACTATATAGAGCTTTTTGAGGCAACTGATCGGGCTGTAATAGCATTGGAGCAAGTAAGGCTTGGCTTTTGATTTTATAAGGCGCAAAGCAAAAAGCCAATGTGCATGAGGAGCTGTACATGCCCCCAGTGCTTGCTAACAATGACATAGATCTTACTATGTAGATTTAAGAACTGCCTTTATAAGCTGCAGTTCTGGCAGGCAAAATCAATAACTTTTTGCTTAAAACAGGCAATAGCAGACCCTCACCTTCGTTATGAGCTGAAAAAGTTGCTGCAGTTTCTATATGTGGTTGACATGATATCACAGGCCATGCTAATGATTCATTTGAGAAAACAAAACAGCAGTTGAAGCCAATAATTAACATTACTGACGTGCATCATTAAAAGTGCAGAAGTTTGATGGTGTTTAGCTTACCCAACAAAAGCATATTCATATTCAGAATTCTAATACAGACCCTTATGAACCAGAGTCTAAACTCTCAAACAGGAAAGAAAGGGTGATCTAAGATGCAGCTCATTTACAGCAGAGTATACTTTAAAGAGGTGTGTTACCACTGCTCATGCTTATGTGTCATGTCGAACCATGTTGATTGGTGTATTGAACATTAGATACTCTGCAAATTTTCCGCCATGTCATGCTAACAAGGTGCCTGATTATGTAGGGGCCCCTCATTAGTTAGGAGCTTCAGTTAATTATGTGAACGCCAAGCTGCTTCTCTTAAGTTTTGCGCTTTCCTTTGATCTCTCATATATCAGAGTAAGGTTGATTGCTAATTCCTCAGTAGTAACTCTACAAACTGAAAAAAAAATAATGATGGTAAAACCTCAGAGAGTCAGGTTTGGGAGTCTTATTTGAACAATTTACCTGTGAATTGGAAAGACAGAAGTAAGGAGTAAAAAGATGATTCAGCTTTCCTTTCTATACAACATCAAAACTAAACAAAGAGAAAGCATAGAATTGCGAGATCTGCAAGCTGGACCGCTAATCATGGGAATCCCATTTATATTAATTGGTAATAGACCTAACTTAACTTTAAGGATGATGTTCTAGAAGTGAACAATGGTCAATTCATCATAGCAGACAATTAACTCAATAAGGACAGAAAACTACATGCTCAAACACAATAAGGGAAATAAGAGACTGAACAGAAACCTGTTTGACTTGAAGCCATCAAAAAAATGTTCAGCATCTAGCATTGTCTCCCTATCCCGGACCTGTCTTCCGACTCAAAGAAATATTAGTAGAAAAAAACCATAGCATCAAGATGCGGGGCTAAAACATAAACAAAACAAGCTGCTAAACCTTGAAATATGATATGGTTTCAGAAATCATATTGAGATTTTCTTCCAGCGTCGTTTCAAGCACTTGCAAAACCTGTATATCCCATGCCTACAATGGAAAATTGTCAATGCAAACTTGTCCATTTCAACGATGGTGAAGACACGGGACG
>JAANSK020038910.1:0-28561 GCA_011763485.2 Isoetes engelmannii
GGTGGACGTCCGTGATTGTAGCATTGGGCTCCCTGGAAGCGTGGTCCATTGCTTTCAGTCTGGCAAGCTCTTGTTGACGCCACGCGTTAACTCTGGTGTATTATGTTACTCTCTCAAGTCGTATTGATGCTTCTTGTGCTCGGATTGATGCTCGCTATGCTTGCACCTCCTCATACGTAGGGAGGGTCTTTGTGGATGTTATAAAATAATTTAGGAAAAAACTATGAAATACCTTTATATTTTGCTTAAATTGTCCAAACGCCCCTAGTTTTGGCTTACTCAAGATTTCTAAAGAAAAGTGGTGTTTGATCTTCATTATAATGCGGTGAAACACGTCTTATTGGCCCACATTTGCCTTTAGAACATGAATATGCGGAAATATGATTCTTTAAATATTTAGCTAAGAAGTTAGTATATGTTGATTGTTAGCTTTGTTTGATTAGTTCTTTGATGCTTGGCAAACTTCTCTACAATATTACAAATTCGGCTTACCAACATGGTCAATCTATCTTTTATATTGATGATCAGAGGGATATAGTCTGATGCTACAATTAATTAGATCGATGGAGTTCTCCAAATCGAACATTTGGCTGCAAACAACAAACTGGATCCTTGGCTGGCGGACATTGCTCCTCTGAAAGCATCCGTGGCACGCGACTAAGGTGGCTGGTGCTGAGATCGAGGTTGCTTGTTGAAGGCGACCTGCTCTGATCCGACTTGTGAAGGCTGCTAGGGGGCGTGACTTCCAAGGCTGATGGCAACCTACTGGCTGATGGTTTATGCATGAATCCAAAGGCGCTCTTATGCTTAGGCAAGTTGCTTCACTCGATGGGTCTTGCTTATCCACTGAGATTTTATTCATATCTTTGCATTTATACTTGTACTTGACTCTTTGATTAAATAAAGTCTTACGTCCTTCAACAAAAAAAAAAAAAAAAAAAAAATGAATCCAAAGGCATGGGGCATTGATCACGGGTCTCCAAAATAGGGGGAACTTTAGGGATGTGCCCATTTTTATAGAGGGGCTACTTGTTAGGGTACACCCTTTAGGGTAAAAAATAAAAGGTCAGGTCATGGGGTTGCGCCATGTGGCAGTTAACTTAATATATTCATATATGTTGGAATATGTGCAATATTTGCGCCACCCCATGGGGTATCCTATACCGACTAATGTGTACATGTCATACGTACGATATATATCGGTGATGTGGCGAGTATAATATACATATTTATACCATATATTATCCTGGAACAAAACAAGTGTTAATGAGGGCCTCTGCTATATGCGTGATCAGTCGCATTTGTTGAATGGTATTGTAGATGCTGATCATTCTGGTTGTCTTGATACATGGCACAACACCACAGCTTATGTATTCACTCCACAAGCATCAGCTCTCAGCCTCTCTTTCTAGCACAGAGGTCGAATATAAAGCCTTAGTTGTTGTTGCTGCAGAAACCGTTTGGTTAGCCATACTTTTTTTGTAGAATTAGGCTTTGACACCAACACTATTGCACTTCATTGTGACAACCAAAGATCTTTGCAACTTACTAATAATCCATTGTTTAATGCCTACATCAAACACATTGCAACACATTATCAATTTGTGCGAGAGATGATTTTATTATCATTCCAATGGAGATTGAACAAGCCAGGTTCTACATAAAGTTTTGTGAAGGTTAGTTTTTACTCGGGTTTTAGTTTTTATTTCTACATTATACTTTTAAATATTATTTCAGTTACGAATAAATATGATTTTCATAGAAAAGTATTCCTTAGCAATCTCAAAATTCATTGTTCCTCCTAGTGGACCAGGAAGCAAAAAATGCTTATAAACAAGTGGAAGATATCCTCCTTAGATTCATACTAGGAGTTTTTTTAATGACTGAAAACAAATCATTTTACCATGACATATAACAAAAATCACGGGGACCTTTTTAGCACACCATCTGAGTTCTTTTTCCCCATGGATATAAGATCTGTTGTTTCATGAAACCGTATGTTTCTAACATAAGGTTTACATAGTTAAGGGCTTGTATTTCGTAGTTTAGAGTAGGACAAAAAAAATGCAGAAACGGATCTTACATTTTCCTGTATTCATGGGTTGTGGAATAGGGTTCAAGCATGGCGCCCGATGGTGTGATGCAGGCCAACGAATTAGAAGGTAAGTTTTGTTGTTTTTAGCCTCTCATATCTGCATAGATGACGATTTCAGCATATCATATCTCATGACGCCTGCACATGAGTGAAGGTAAATGTTTTGTCTACTCTTTGATTTCTCTGAGATTTAAGCTTGCTTGCTCTTCCTTTCTTTGTTTAATGGGGAGGGATGCTAGGAGGGGAGGCAGGGTTGCGAGGCATGCCCATGCAGATGCCTCCTCTGGGATGCTTGATGTGGAGGCAGCCATGAATGTTATTGGGGATGAGGGTAACGGGGCTCATAGAGTGTAACCTTAGGGATAGCGGGTATGGACGCACCCCCCGTGAAAGAGAATGTATTGCAAGGAATGTTACAGCAGAAACGGGCAGTGATCTAGATCACCTGCATTATCAGTGGATGTTTAGGTTTGCTATGAAGTCTCCCAGACTTGTAAACTTGGCAATGAAGAGGAGATTTGGCTGGGGATCTAGGAAGCCTATTGGGGTTGTTCTTATATGTAAAAAACTCAAGAATACCAGGCTCCATTGCTTTGAGGTTCTAATTAGATATTGCATGAAGGACATGGGTAAGCCACACTTTAGGCTGCACACTAAGAATGTTTCAATACGGTAGTTGGAGATGGGCAAAGATTTGTACTTGTTGTATGGTGCTGGAGATACGAAACATGTAGTTGTTATAGATAACAAGAACATCTTAGGAAGAGCCCTTCATTTCGTGAACTGACGGAGGAAGGAAACTCACTGCCAGCCTGGTTTATACAATTACCTGGATGTTTAGAACATGAAAATTCATTCTGTCCATTAGCTAGATACTCCCTTCAAACACAACCTTCATATCTGAACATAGGGTTAAGGTTGCAAGCTACTTGGCACTTGACCTTAAATCCGAGGCTTGCCTTGCCCAGCGATGTCAGGTGTGTTCTATATGGCATCCCAGCTGGGATGGAGCCCATTCAGAGGCTTGGCAAAGGCCGCAAGCATTATTGGGATGAGGCTGGGATGCTTGGGAATATGGATGAAAATTGTGTTGAGGGCCAAGATAACGAGTGTGGGCCTGAGGCAATGTTTGATGTGCCTGGGACTTCTTACATCCCTTTGGATAACACATACTATACAATGGCACTTGGATGAGTGGAGGCATGTGCGTATGTTTGTAATTATTATTTCTTTCATTGATGGTATATTTTTGTTTGCAGTTCTTTGACAATGCCCGCTGTGGGGGTTGTGGGGGCTAGGACATCCCATGTTGCTGAGGTAATTGATCTTACTAGTGATGATGATCGCTCAACTTCCCCTCATGTAAGGCCGCATGCGCCTAGTCCAAGCATTCATGATGACATACATAACGCAATGTTGTCTCCTGTTGTATTTTCTCCAAATAACGAGCGAGTTCGGGTTGCCTTGGAGGTGGTGCAATCCATTGTGAACATTGATACTCTTATGGAGTCCGCGGAAGCCTCTGTTAGATAATTCAAGATGCAATTGGGTCGTTTGTTTGCATCTATGGAGGATGTTGTTTCCCATATGGAATGGGAGGAGGTGGAAGTGAGCTCTACTAAGCGCCTGCATATGCGGGCCCATATAACCTTGGCAAGAGCTCTTTTGATTAGGGAGTTGAGGCAGATTGATGCAATGGCAAGGCGCCATAACGTTGTCATGAATAACAATTAGGTATTGCTTCCATTTTGCTTTCTTGTCTTTTATGTTTTTTGTATTAGTTTGTGCAGGTCTATTGCAATGAAGAAGAAAAAAAATGTGAAAAATATGTTGGAAAATACTTGTGTGTTTGGGTGCAAAACAATAGTGTTGTACGCTTGGAAAAAAAAGATTTTCTTGTTTGATTGGTTTGCATTGCTTGCATGAGAAAAGTAGTGGAAAAGAAAGTAAAGATAGATAGTAATTTTAAAGTCACGCCACTGGAGACAGCAGCCAACTGGACGTGTGACCACACACCATACTATATTGCTCGGTGGGGCCCTGCCCCCAACCACCTTACATTGCGTCTGTTGGGATTTGACCCCCAACAGTACCGAGTGCGATTTTGGGCGGTCTCGAACTCGATAATACCTTGCTAAGGAACTAATGTGTTAAAGAAAAGAGGGAAAAAGTTGTATGCTTGCATTCGATATGCACGGGATTAGCCCCTGCCCTTTAAGGGTGGACATGCTGCTTGGAGCTGCACAATGCACAGGGGGTTCGTATCCCCCAGTATGTTTATTGTATTCAATTGCTTCTCTTTGCCGGTGGCCTCTAGGGGCACTTGAATGTCCAGACAAGTTTGATACTGCTTGCTAGATGCTCTTTTATTTTGGAGAAGGCATACGACCTTCTGCAGAAACTGTTGTGATAGGATTGACCATATCAATATAAAGTGCTTTTCTTGCTTGTGGCATGTTAGTATGGACGTTATGATTTTGGAAATCCATTTTCTGGCTTGTGGCTTGGGTTGTGCAGCCGAATTTAGCATGCACGCCATGCTTTTGGATGTCCATATCTTATGGACTATATAAGGAATGTCTATTATAAAAGGGGATTGAAGCTATAGTATTGCAAGTTGCGGAGTTGGGGTCAATGTTTTTATGGCTTGTCTTGCAATGGTTGTGAACCCTTCCTAAATAATAGAGCCACCTAAGCATTTGACCCCATCTCATGCTTAGATGTGGGGCTAGGATGGCCTGACAGGGCATATGCTAGTCAAGATTCCTTCATCCAATGCTCAGGGATCACCTAGAGAATTCAACAACAATACTTTATATACATTGGTAGGTCTTTCCACTTCCCAACATGTAAAAATTATGAAATGCTTCTAAATAAAAATCTATGTACTACAACAACTTATTGTTTTGTTTATCTCAAAATGAAATTCTAGTTTCATCATGTCATTAATGTGAAGATATCTCAACATGAAATTCTAGTTTCTTGATGTTGAGTAAATAATGGGTCATGTCATTAATGTGAATATAATACACTTTATACCATACGAGGAGGGCTTCTTTTCTTGTTTCATTCGTGTTTTATCATTGTCATTGCAATGGGTTTTGCGTATTACTTCCATATAACTTTCTTGCTAATATCTGCATGCCATCTCTCTAAGGAAGGTGATGCACATGCACTTGTAGTTGAGGCATATCCCGGAGGATCAAATATGCATATCACAGGGGTTCCCATCAGGTGCATCAAATACCAAGATCTTCAACAATGCCAAAGAGTACCCTTCATACACCATCCGTGCCTAAGATTACTCAAACACATAGCCCAACAAATCCACATCATCGAGGTTCTTCTATACCATCTGGATGTTCAAATGGCCCAAAGAATAGCATTACAATTCATGCAAACTGCTTTCCTCCCAGACGTGATTATTCCTCTCCATCTTTAACGAAAAGAATTACTATTCATGGACACCCTACGCCCACACATGATTATTCCCCTCCTAGCAACTTTTCGTTCCATCTAAGATAACTCCATCCCCAAGTGAAGCCAATCCACCCACACATGATTATTCCCCTCTTAGTCGGCTTTTATCCCCATCTAAGATAACCCCATCCCCAAGTGAAGCCAACCTGCGCACACATGATTATTCCCCTCCTAGTCAACTTTTATCTCCATCTAAGATAACTCCATTCCAAGTGAAGTCAACTCATCACCAAGCTATGCACTATCACCACAATATACTTCAAGTAGTCCTTTGGCATTACCACCTCCATCATTTGAGGCAACAACTATCAATGCACCTGTTTCATCACCCGCATCTTATCTCCAAAAGGTCCCCTTGGTGGCCACCATCATGCGCCTTCCCCTCCCCACCACCATTCTCCATCTATATCCCACCACCATTCTCCTCCTCCTCTATCATATCTCGATGGAGGACCAGGCTGTCCAGGTGGTGATGAAGAACCGTCCGATGCTGGAGGCACCGAAGATCCAGATGGTAGTGGTGGTGTGTACCCTGGGCACCTTCCTATTGAGGGGGTACCACCCATCTCTCCCTGGTACCCCCTCAATAGGAAGGTGCCCATGGTACACACCACCACTACCTCCTGGACCTCCGGTGCCTCCAGCACCGGATCTTCCATTATCTGTGGACTTGTGGAAATCGGCCGCTTGTGATGCGATGACCTGAACATTGCCACTAGGAGGTGAATTGCTGAAGAAATGGAGAAATGGTTCCAGTGGTACAAAATATGGTGCTGCTAAAGATATGAAAGGCATTTGCATGGAGAAAGATCTGCCTCAAGCTTATCAGGTTTTGTGCACTAATGGTTTTTAACATTTCAGTTGGTGTTGTTTTCCTAATTAATGCATGAGCTTGCATATTTACCATTTGGTTTAGACGAGGTTGTATATGGATCTATTGCAATTTATAGGATGCTTATTCTACTATGCAATATGGGCACTGCATTTATGTGATGTTATCTATAATCAAAACTAGAGTTGAGTGCAGCGAAAATTGCACATCTTGACAAAACGTTACCATTTCCTGCTTGCACTTGACCACTAACCTATGCATTTGTGCTAAGGGTGATATTATTGTATGTATGTTTTGAGATCTATGTAGTAAATTATAGTTACAGATATGAGAGGTACCATAAGTGTGCAGATCCGGCATGATATGTGCTTGATTTAATATACGAATAAAGCTGCCATGCATTGGAGATAGACATTGTGTCTAGGAGTAATAGACTGCCTAGTAAAACCACTGATTTATGCATTCGTGCTAAGAGAAAATAGTAGGCATTATCTGAGATCTTGTATTGATCGTTAAATGCAGATTTAAGAGGTATAATACATCTAGTGTGCAGACATGGGCATGTAAACTAACTGTTGCTAGAACTTGCAAGATAATGAGCAGGGGCTCTAGGGTGCAGATCTGCACTAGAATCTAGTCAGAGTTGTCAATATAAGACAATGGTCTTGATTAAGAATAATGGTCTTTTTAATGGTTTGGGTTGCCCCACACGGCAAACCCTAAGGACGAATGTGGTGAAGGGATATGTTGGATATATTTCTTTTGAACGGTGAGATCGAAACGGAGTTAAGCCCAAGAAGCCGTGATTAACATGGGATTTCTATTTCGGGTGGGAGTCCGGGCTCAAAAAGTAGGGGTTAGGCTCGAGGATTGCCGGTTGGAGTTCTTATTTTCCGGTTGACCCTTTTGCGTGCCGGCAAACATATTGGTAGCAAAATCCGGTATTTTTTTAGCTTTAGTACATAGAAAATCCGGTGAACACTAACATACACCGGCAAATTTTCTTGTTATACCTCAAATAGTTTTCGAGCCCTGGCACTGGCAGTGAGAGTTCGCCTATTTGCATTTTTTTACCCTAAAGCATACCTTCCTTGCCACAGTTTTAGAGCTGCAGAAGCCCTCCAGATAATCAGATATAGAGAATTTTCGGTGGAACAGTGGTTCTGTGACGTGCACATCACGGCTTGCAGCCGTTGCTGTTCTTATGATCGAAGCTTCAAGACTTGCAGCATTTGACTTGCTCTTAGATAAGAGGAGCAAGCGGGTAATCTGGCACTGAAGATGCGTGGAAAATCGTCCATCTCGCATATCTTGGAGGAGCTAAATACACAGGTTACCTATCTTGAGAATCCATTTAGTTTATGCTCTTTCTGCTAGGTCTCTGTGTCGCTCCGAAGTGGTCTGGAAGCGCTGGAACCGCATAAGCAAGCTAGTAAACACTCTTGATTTTTTTTATTTTTTTTTTTTTTTTTTACATTTCCCAGGCTGAGGAACCTATCATTTGGCACTATCCTTTCTCTAACTCACATATTCGAAACCTCACAATTAACCCACTTACTGCATACAGGGAGAAGTCTGTCAACAGTTGGTTCCAACAGGTTAGTTCCACACTTGAATTCTTGACAATAAGAACCCCATATTTCGTCTCTGCTTTATGTTTCCAGAATGTTGTTGTTCATGGGCTTTTTTGCTGCAGTATTAGGGGTTTTACTCATGGCTTATCTTGCTTGCCTACGTTGTTAATAGAAGAAGTTTGTGTATCTAGAGGTTTAGGTATATTTCTCATGCTTTCTCCACAGCTGTAATACCTTGACAAGTGTCCAATGGAACTACTTATGTGAACATAAGTTGCCCCAGACGTAAGACCCTTGTGGTTTACATGGCTGGTGCAAAGATCACCATCTGTAACTCGTCATGTTTAGAGCATCTCATTGTTGACTCTTTGTCAGAGATAGTGTTTAAGTCCCCTTAAGCCTAGATTGGAAACTACTACTCTTTTGATTGCTTCAAAGAAGACCTTAGAATGCATTCGGGATATGTTTGTTGGACCCCTTATAGTCCATCCTGCTAAGTGTTGCAAGCTTTTGAAAATACTTGAGCTTTTTAAGCACATTACAACTGTTAAAGAACATGAGATGACAGCCTTATTCTTCACAAGTGAGTCTCCTATGCAGTACCTTACATGTTCGGTATGAGATTTAAGTTTTTGAATTGTGACATTGCATCTCTGACAGACATTGAGGATGAAGTTGGCATACATGTAGATGCAGATAAATGCGAATTACACCTCAAAGAGATTGCAATAAAGTTTAGCATGATGGATAAAATCAGCATTAAGAAACAGACTTGTCGTGCTGCTCAAAGTTGGGGAAATATTTTATATTCTATAAGGGAAAGGAGTTCTCAATGATTTAATGATTTGCTACAGTTGCAACAGTCAAACAGGGATGTTCATATTATGTGTGATGAAGAGGATGCATCACTGTTTGATTCAAATGAAAAGTTATGAAGAGTTAATCAATCGTCTGTTTGATCACTTATTCATTTTGGACTGAAAGTTGTTTTTGCTAATATTGTTACAACAACTTTCTCTCCTTTGGTATTGTTTTGCATTAAGTTATCCAATTTTCAGAATCCAACAAGCATGATTATTATATTGTTTTAAAGCTATTGCCTAGCATGCAGAGTTTCATCCATGCTGCCAGAAGAGATAAGAAAGAAGAGATAAGAAAGAAGAGATAAGAAAGTCTAGGGAGGAGTCATAAATTTTAAGTAATGGGTCAGCCACTTGCCATCCTGTTTGTTATACTAGGTTTTTGGCTATAATTGGTGATGTAACTTGTGAGCAGGCAACTTGAAGAGTCTAAGCATCTTGAATAGAGTCAAAAACCTCCTTTGTTGCTGTAAAGTTGTGGGTGTCTCGTTATTGTTTTTTTCCCTTGGGTTGTGATTGCCATGACTTTGCCTACATAATCAACAGGAGATGTGAATTCCATCCATATAATTTTTGTGCATGATTTGATTTGCCTACATAATCAATAGGAGATGTGAATTCCATCCATATAATTTTTGTGCATGATTTGATTTGCTTATAAGCAAGACAGATTCATGCAACTTCACTAAGATATGTAGGACAATGGGCTGCTTATAAGCAAGATAGATTCATGCAACTTCACTAAGATATGTAGGACAATGGGCTGAAATTTGAAACTTTTTAAAGGCTGCTTACATAGGCATCATGTTCTTAGCTTATAGTCTTGTTTGATTAGAATATGTAAGATCTGGCACACCTTCATGTCTCGTGTTCTACCTTCAACTACTACGCTAAATCAAAAGTCGTCTACATATTCATTTGGTGCACCTTCATGTCTCGTGTTCTACTTTCAACTACTATGCTAAATCATACGACGTCTAGATATTCATTCATTTTCTTCTTGCCCCTTCAATAGCAACTTCATGAGGGCAACCTTGTGTACGGCCTTCTAAGCGGATCATTTAGCCCAGTTCAAACCTTTCGCATGTTTTTCAAGGGTCCCGGCTGTCTTTTCCCGATCTGATTGCATTGCAGGTCCATTTTTATTGCAGCAATGTTTTGGGCTTCTCCCGATTTAGATTTTTTTGATATATCTGTTATTAGATTTGAACTTGTATTGTTATAGGATGCTTGTTTTTTGCTTAACTTTTAGTTGTACTTCTTGTTTTCCAATTACATCGGCTCCAACATATTACCCAATGAATTTCATAAGGAAGGAAGGAAGGAATTTCATAAGGGCAACCCCTTGTAAGACGCCACTAGTTTTTACGCGAGTTTTTTTTTTTTTTTTTTTTTTAAGCACTTTTGCAATTAATTTATTTTCACTGTGTTAGTCCTGTAATATTCTACTATGGGACCACTTGCTGCAACTTCAGATCATGGAATAAGATTAAGCAATGGCCATTGTGCAAACTAAACTTCATGGAACTTCTAAATGTAGATTCAACAAATATGAACTGCAAATATATTTGCAGTCTGCAGTCCGCTTGCTTCTTCCCTATGGCACTGTTTGTGACCAGACTGCAATATACCTAGCAAGAAAAAGAAAAGAGGATGTCTGATACCACGTGCTGGGTACCTATTCATAAGCATCATCATTTGTCTCTGCCACTAAAAGCAATTTGAAATCTTGGCAGTATAGTGTGTGCAGCACCTGATTCTCAACTAACCAAAATCATGCATAAAGATATGAAATTTGGTTAGTATAGAGTTGCTATGCTAGATCAGAACTAATGATTGCATGAATATATTGGATCTGAAGAAAGTATGTCTAAAAAAAGAACAAAATTATGTTCAATGTCTGTCTTCAGAGTTGAAGCTGATCAAAAGGTGCATGTGTATTTCTAGTTAGCTATAGATTGTTGCAGGTAATGTTGCATTTCATTTGTAACTATTCTTTCCATTACGATCGGAAAAGGAAGTGCATGCACTATTTATCCTCAATATAAAAAGTTAAGGGAACCAAAAACCATTACCATTAAAGTATCTATAATGGTTGCAACTATAGAAAGGATAAGACATCAACAATGGTTCTGTCTGAGCATGCAAAAGTACTGGTGAGATGTGAGGGGGAAGTTGAGAAAAACATATGGGATGCCATTTTTCTTGAACTTTTTGTCTTCCCCCCTTTTTCTATTCGAATATGTTTCTTGGCCAGAACTCTAGTCTGAAACTCAAATTCTAGCTCGACTGTAGAAGCAATTCAGTAAACTTGTTTGATGTCCTTGTAGAGGGTCAACATGATCGAATATCTTATTCTCTAATCTCTCTCTCTCTCTGGATGCTAAAATTTTCGCAATCCTCAAACATGGACAGAGATTAATTTGTAGATTCATCTGTGGCCCTCCTGTTGATATTTGGTCCTCTTTTCTAACTCAACAGTTCTTTCCAAACAATTATTTCATTCAAGAGTACTCCTTTGTCCTTAACTGTGTCGAATTCGACATGAAAATCATTGATTCTTGGTTAGAGGAATTTGTGGGCAGCAGAAAAGCCTCAGCTATAGCTACTCGGGTCTTTCGATTGCATTGTGATTGGGCAGAGGAGAAGATAATTGTCAAGCTACATTCCTTCGTTTAATTGGTTGAATTTTGGTATGGTTCTATATTCTATTTGGTATTTGATCTAGGAATGTTTAGTTACAACAATTTTGCAATGGGGACGTAATCTAGTCAATTCAATTGGTCAAGGTTGCTTTCTTACCTTCTATTCGCCATTTTTCCCTCTTTCTTTGTTCATTCCCTGTGTTTTCATGTGAATTCTTGCCCTTTGTTGATTTCTCATGAGCATTATAATTGCGCATATATGAAGAGCTCGATTAACCTGAATGTTAAAACTTTGCCCTTCCTATACTGTTTTCTGGCGCTTCAAAAGGAAGATCAAACTTCTCTGCTGTCCAATTTGGAGGACATTTCGTCAAAGCTTTCCAATTTCATTCCCGTTGGAAATTTTCGCGACCTCTCTCATCTGAAAAAGGGATGCATCCTCTTTATGATATTCCAATCTAGGATAAGTTGTCTAAAGATCCTAGCCTCCTTAGTTTTGTTCCTATGGTCGACCTGCTACTAATATTCCTCATCCTTATGGGATCCTAAGGTCCACAAATGAGGTGAATTTTGATGCTGTATGGGATGGGATTCTTCAACAAGAGCGGCCTAACATTGCTACTAAACTTACTACAGTCCATGGAATCTGTCCTAATTCCCCTATAATAATGGTCTTTGAGAAAATGAAATGTCTTTCCAATACTGTTGTCATTGTGAAAGTTAACAAGGCAGGATCAGCATTGAAAAATTTTGGTCTAATTTGATTTTTCTTCAAAATGCCCATTCTATTATTGTTGTTTACTGGTTAAGCTATTCTTATGTTATGGTTGAATATGGAAATCAAAGGTCTGCAAGTTTATTCCTTCAAAGTGGTACTCTTGTTCTATGAAAATGTTCATCTTTCTTTCATTAAATGTTACCAATGAGGCCCATGGTTTCACATAGTCTAGGCCTGATATAACATTTGAGTGGATGGTATCAGGGATTTTTCAGCCCTAGAATGTGCGAATATAAACGAAAGATGAGTTTTTCTAGGACAATCTGGTGCAGTGTCAATACAAATAATGGTCTTTAGAACCCTGGACAACGTATACGAAAGGGTTTTTACTGAGGGCATATGACATTGACCTTTACAATGACGTTTGTGGGCAATAGATTTGCATGTTGAGCCTACTTACAACCAACATATGGCATGATGTGCCCTCTCACTTTCTTGATTCGATAGCCCTAGCCCAGTCGGTTAGAATTTGCTCACTCTCAATTGTTATAGGAACAGAAGACAATAAAGAATACATTTGAGAGTATAAGTTGATAAGAAAGTACGAGTCATAAGGGATATGAGGAAAGAGGGCCTTATTTCAAATCAAAGATGCACCAAAGTCTTAGAATCACTAAATCGTTATAGCAATAGGAGACAATGAAAGAACTAAATTTGAGAGTACAAGTTGATAAGAAGTAGGAGTGATAGGGATATGAGGAAAGAGGGTCTTATTTCAAATCAAAGATGCACCAATGTTTTATATTCACTTTGAACATCCATTTTGTATCAGCTATCCATTTTAGGTGCTACAGAGTTGACTTCTATGTTGATTGTTGATAACAACAGAAGAAGTATACAATGTTTCAACACGAATATTGGTAAAATAATGTGTTTAAATTTTATTTCTTGACTCACCAACAATTCATAAACTCTAAGAAATACAATCTACTTTTTCGGTGATGAAGGCATCAGGGTCATCAATGAATAGCAAACTCGTGTTTCATATGATGTTCATATGGTAGTGAAATAATGCTTACCATAGATACTCTTTCTATAGTCTTTTGTAGGTTCAAACTTTGTGTTCATACAATGTTCATATGGTAGTGCAACATGCTTATGAGAGGTACTATTTTTTTAGTCTTCTATAGAAGTCCTTGCCTTGCCCTTTGAAAGTATGGACTTTTATGCTAAAAAATTGGAGTTTGCATACTCACAGGATAGTATGGGGGACTTAAATATTCAGGAAATGAATTTCAATAATAATATGTGGTGAAATGGTGGTGAACATAACAACAATGCAGTTGAGATGTAAAAACGATAGGGCATAGACATGTTTGCAACCAGTACATTTTTAAGGACTTGTTCTTGACAGAAACACACGAACTAACATAAGCTAAATAAACAGATGGTTGGTTGCTGGCACGGTTGGATCAGGGGTCTGTATCAGATCCGTCTATCGAAACATAATTTACAATATTTTTAAGCTGGGATGTAGCATTTAAAGTTGAGGGATCACTTAACTTTTGCACTTGGAAACGGCAGTGGTATTTTAATTCTGATATCGCCAGACCAGATCTGCCAAGGAAGAAATAATGCAGATCCAGAGATGGAGCCTTTGGATGAGGGCAGTTTTTGTTCTGAGTATCTCTTGCACAATCTGGGCGGAAACGCATTACTACGACTGGAAGGTATGTATGATTCAAACCCATAAATTGTAACGGAACTTTGGTACTTATCTATGAACTAATTTTATTGTTCTGTGTGACAGATCGATTACATAACTGCCTCGGCTAACTGTTACAGTAAAACAATTGTAGCAGTAAATGGGCAATCTCCAGGACCTACTGTTCGGGTGCAGAGAGGAGATCGAATTATTGCAAAAGTCACAAATTATGTCTCAACCAATGTCACCATTCACTGGCAAGCAATTTTCTTCCTGCAGATCCCAATTCAACACAAAATCAATGCACTGCCTTACCACTTGAAAATCAAACATATGCACTTATATTAATCCTAACACTGAGCATTCCTATTTGCTGCAGGCATGGAGTTAGGCAATTGGAATCTCAGTGGTCAGATGGGCCTGCTTATATTACCCAGTGCCCCATCAGAAGAGGCCATTCCTTTACATATAATTTCACTATTCCAGATCAAGAAGGAACCCTGTTCTGGCATGCTCACATTTCATGGCTTAGAGGTACAGTCTATGGAGCTATAATAATAGATCCTCCGGCGGACCGCCCCGAGGAAGTTATGCCATATTCCAAGCCTGATGGAGAACATACCCTTGTGCTAGGTAGTATAATTTTCAAAAATTCTGTTGCATGCAGCTGCCTTTGCAAAGATGTGATTGTTTATATTATACTTAGCTGAATGGTGGAATGAGGACATTGAGGAAGTAGAGCGCCGCGCCATAATAGCAGGAGTGGCTGCAAATAATTCAAATGCTTATCTCATCAATGGATTACAAGGGCCCTTCTTCAACTGCTCATCTGCAGGTAAGTGGCTTTTTTTACTCTTTTTTTTTTTCTCTACTTTTTTTAGCTCTAAATTTGCATTTTCACCTTCAGAGACAACCGAAGTGATGAATGTGGAGCAAGGCAACAAATACCTAATCAGGGTGATAAATAATGCTTTAGAGACTGAGCTATGGTTGACCATAGCCAATCATAATCTAACAGTGGTAGAAACAGATGCATCTTACACCAAAAGGAGAAAGGTAAGCAGCCTACTGATAGCTCCAGGCCAAACATATGGAGTTCTAATAACAACCAACCAAGCAATAGGGCAGTACTACATTGTAATATCTCCATATGAGAGGTCTTCAACACAGGGTGTTCAACAAACACCAGCAGCAGCCATACTAAGGTACTCTGGATCAGACACTTCTTCAACACCACTTTATCCAAGCTATATTCCAGCCATTAATGACAGTGTATTGGTGGGAGCTTCTCAGGATTCAATTAGAAGTTTAAATTCAGATGCATTCCCATCTGAAGTGCCAAAAACAGTGGATCTAGACCTTTATATGGTAATATCCCTCAATCTTGAACCATGTGTTGTTACCCCAGTGAGCAAGTGCCAGGCTACAACTGCAGGGAACTATAGCCTCGCAAGCTCTCTCAACAATGTAACCTTCAGAGTCCCAAGTGTTTCCATCCTTCAAGCTTACTACAACTCCAATGGTGGTGGAGGTGGAGTTTACAATGGTGACTTTCCTAAGGAACCCCCCATCCCCTATGACTACACTGGCACTCAACTTGACATCTTTGGTCTTGCCTCTACCATGGGTACCAAAGTTGTTAAGATTCCTTTTGGGTCCAACGTACAACTTGTTTTCCAGGGCACTATTAACCTCCAACCTGAAGGTCACCCTATGCATCTCCATGGATATGAATTCTACGTCGTCGGCATGGGTAGTGGGAATTATAATGCAGCTAGTGATCCTTCCAACTTCAATCTCGTTAATCCTGCAAAGAGGAATACTGTATTAACTACTCGTGCGGGTTGGACTGCTATAAGATGGAGAGCTGACAATCCAGGTAGCCCATATAGTGGTAGTGGTAGTGTTAGTGTTAGTGTTAATGGTTTTCTATAATATGGGAGAAATGAACAAATTTAGTTGATAAATAATGGAATAATGTGTGGAAGATGAGAGCATTGGAAGCCTTGCCTTTCTGAGCTTTTTGTGGGAAGGCATACAGACTTGTAGTCTTTGTTTGACATCATTTGATTGTTCAATTATTGCAGGTGCTTGGCTCTTGCATTGCCACTTCGATGGTCATGTAACCTGGGGAATGGAGATGGTGTTTATTGTTCAGAATGGGAAGCTAGTAAATGAGACACTCCCCGCTCCTCCCCTTGATCTACCTACCTGCTAGAGATGTAAATTACTTGTCGAGCTTGCACATCTGTTTTTCATGAACATTTCAACAGATAGGGTAAGTGATTGCTTTTGATTTTGAGGTTCAATTATCAGTCATAGTCTCGTGATATACAACACATTCTACGCAATCAGTTTTTCAACTTTGAGGTTCAATTAAAAGTCATTGTCACTCCAATTCATAGGCCTAACAACACTAGATTGCTGTTAGGTTTGAGATACATCAATCATACTTTTGTGACATATTATGTACAATCATTTAAATTCGAGTCGATATAATTCTTTGTTTCAACTATGAGGGTCAATGAAAAGTCGTTTGTCACGTGAATCTATTGACACGTGATTTACAAAATGGACCTTTAACGATAATAAAAATTGAGTAATGAACATAATGTTCTCAAACAAATATGCAAGGCCTAGGCAACGCAAGGAATACCCACATAAAAAGGTCATATTCAAGGTCGATTTGTAAATGTTAAAACCTTGGAAAGACCAAATGTTGATTTATAAAAGGGCAAAACCACAGTCTTAGCTTTATGAAAAAGCAAAGATTCAATACTGATGTCAAAAGGAAAAAGGCTAAATATTGATTTCAAAAAGAAGATAGAGACATAAGGTAGAAAGATGAACCTTTGAAATTTGTTGTGCAAAATTATTCTCCTTGGAGATCGAGTCAAGAATATACTTTTTGTTTAGCTGTAGCAATAATTAACTATTTAGTCACTTATGGTGGAATAGTCATTATCAACTGGGATCTGGGACTTTGGATGCCAAGCTTTAAGAGTTACTTGGATTTGCTCAATTGCCATGGGCAGAGAGCAATTTGAACACAGATTTGTCTGCCAAATTGATATCACAGAGCAAAACGGCTCTCTCAAAAACCCTTCCTTAAAGCATGCAAACAATGCAATCTAAGACATTGTTTTTGGATGCGCTATAATTTTCCCGACTCATTTGGGAGACTAGACAAATCTGTGAACCTTGCTCAGTTCAAACGCATATTAAGATATGCAAATTCTAGAAGAAATTGGGGTCTCTTTGGGTTGCCGCCTCATTGAACCTACTCTCATTGTGAACAAATATTCCTAAAACATTTGCCATTAGCAAATCAATTTTAGTATTTTAAGGCAATATGTTTAGACTATTCGAATATATCATCTAACTATTGGAGCATGTAATTGTCACGCCAAGAAAATGTGTCCAGGAACAACTATGTCATCAACCAAACATGCAAATAGGTAAGCCTAACAGCACTTTGGAGTCTTCAAGAATTAAGCATCACATTTTTTTACTCAATTGAGAAACCACAACCATCAAAATAAGCTTTTCTGGATCTACCAACATGCAAAGGTGTGGGGCACCCCAATAGTTAATACGTGGCAATTTTTAAAATGTGAAAGCAAAGTTGCTTTCCATTTTGCTTCATGTGCTGGGTACAAGTGTGTTGAGTATAACAAAATGTCAAATAGACATGTGGCAATCCACGAATGGTTAGAATAAATATACAGTGAGTTGCATATCAGCCTCTCGAGTTCAATATGTTCATACAGAAGTATATCCTACTCGTTGCATATTTCTTGAGTTGTAAAAATAACAAGATATTAAGTGTCCCACTTTTACGTGCTAATAACCATTGGTTGGCTAGTCACACTATGCAGGAATGTCTGGTTCCAAGATCATTCCAGTCTCTTACTTACATTCTAGATCTTACTTATATTCCAGAGAAATTACTTGCATTCTACAATTCTTACTCCTATTCCAGTTTCTTAAATAAATTTATAGAATTGAATTGTATTATCTTTCATCGTCCATGAAGGCCAATCAGCCTATGGGACATGATATAAGAGTGCAACAAGCGTATTACTGCTCGGATTACCACCACCTCCCCCCCTCTCCCCCAAGGTTCTTGACGTAAAATCCGTGGCAGCAATAAGTCTGTTGGCAAGCTGTACAAATACACATGAAAAGTATACACATGTTAGATGGCTGATGGAGGGCATCTCTGAGCTCTTTTGTCCATCACCTCCTAGATGTATGATCCCAATGATCGCATTGAGGCCGTGTTCAGCAGGATTTGTAGGGCCTCGTCGGGCCTAAGTAATTGAGCATAGCATACCCGGATCTGAGTGTACGCCGGGCAGCTCTGGAGAGTGTGACTATCATCTTCAATCGCTCCCAACTGGTAGCACTGACAAAGCCTATCATGGCGTGCCTCCCCAATCGATCTTTCCATTTTAATTCAAAGAGGGTGCGCCCCTGTACAAATGGAGGTGATGGGTCGACACTTTTTCATGGGCAGTTGGAAACGCAACCGGCGTTGTGGGCCGCGCTCCAGCGTGGGATTGATACAGTGCTTATAATATGTTGTTTTGGTCTGCTCTAGGGCCCTAGGATCCCAAAGCTTGCTGAGGAAGCAAGTGTCAAGATAGTGCCTTAGGCTATCGCGATCTGCCTCCATTTCTACCTATATGCACCTTTGTTCTTGGATATTCCATCTGGCCAGCCATTGAGCTCTCTTATCCTTCCAATTGGTCTTGAGGCGCTGCGGTCCCATTGCCATAGTATAGGCCAGCTTCGGCCATAGCAATGAACTCTTGGAAATAGACTATGTATCAAGGCCTCCTGCAGCAAGATTTGATAGGGCACCGTAGATTTGATTCTGAGTGCTCGTGCTAAGAAGGCTTCTGCACCTGCTCGAAGTTATTCCAAGTGGCAAGGGATACAACTGGCCCCAGACTTCGACTCCATACAAAAGAACGGGCTCCACCAATACCTTAAGCAGATGCAATTGATGGCCCAATCAAATAATTCAGCCATGTGGCTGTTGTTTTGCATTGCATAGAGAGCTTTCTAGCCTGCCGTCACTTACAATCGGATAGAAGTGTTCCAATACAACGTGGAAGGAAATTCTATTTCCAAATACTTATAGGGTGGTGTCACCTCTACATCTTGCCCTAGATAAGTGAATGAAGGGGGCCTTGGGTGCAGCAGGGATGAGATGAGGACCACTTTTGTCTTGGCTAGATTGACGCGCATGTCCATGGCTCAGCAGAATGCGTCCAAGGCATCTAGGTGAGACTGCATGTCCTCTGGAGTGTGAGCTAGGAGCTCGACATCATCTGCATATATGAGCTGCCCAATGACCTGGTGCAAAATTTGAAACCCACCACCCCCATTGCCAATGAGCTGACTTTCTAACTAGTCAATTTAAAGGCCGAACAACATTGGAGAAAGGAGGCATCCCCGGCAAACCCCAATACTACTGATGAATGCTTGTCCCGTCGGCTGCATTCAATCGGAGCAACTCTCATACAATTTATATATACACTGCATTCTGTCTATGTGCACATGGATTCCAAGTTGGTGCAATCTTACCCACAGCTTTTCCCAAGATATAGTGCCAAAAGCCTTCACAAAGTCAACGAAGCAACAATATAGGTCTTGCCGGTTCCTGTTGTCCTCAATTAAAGTCCGCAACGTGAAGGTATGATCGATGGTTGAGAGTCGGGGCCTGAATCCTGCTTGTGTGAGGGTCTGCACCTCTACTGCCTTTTGCCCATCTGGTCAGCCATTGCTCGCGGATGCCAGCTAACAATTTTGCAAATACTGAACTGACCATTATTGTGTGGTAATTAGTTGGGCACTGTTGATCCCTAGCCTTGTAAATGGGGACATCCCTGTTTGTGGTCCATTGCTCCAGGAAGCCTTTCTATAGTGCCCGCTTGAACATGCGGGCAGGCTGCCCGCCCACTTGAGCAACTCTGCCTGCATACCGTCCATGTTCGTTGCTTTTCCATTAGCCAGACAATGCAGTCTCTGTATAACATCGTCCTCAGTGATGTTCAATGCCAGGCCGCTCTGCGGCCACTCGTGTCCTTGGAGGATCATAGAGATCCTGCAAGTAGTGTTCCCATTCTTCAGTAGTGATGTTCCTCACAGGCTGGGCTGGCTTCCGGAGCACCCTGCGCCAAAATGTTCTAGAATGCCTGCCCAACAAGTAAAACATTTCCCTTTGGTGCTTCGTGGTGTATCTGGCTTTCTTTGCCTTCAAGAGAGTGCGGTAGTGTGTGGTGGCATGTGGATGCATAGCTGGATCTGTGACTTGGTGGAGCCTCCCTTTGTGTTCCTTGCACTCAGTATCAAACCAGCGGGAAGGTTGTGACCTCTGACTTTCCTCGAGGGCGGGTTCCTCCAAAACACCTTTCCGTTATAGTTGCAAGTAGCTCAATAAGCTGGTCAGCCTGCTACTCTAGCATGGGGGCCAACAAAATCCTTGTCAGGCCATATGTCAGCATAATCCTCTACCTGCTCATAATCCAATCGCAACTAAGGTGTGCAAGAAACCATCGCAGGTGGGGCTATAGCGACCTGCCAAGCCAGCTTCAGGTAGAGCGGAACGTGATCTGAGTCGGCCTCCTCATCTCGGTTGTATGTGCCATTCGGAAGTAATTAACGAGATACACATCCTGCTCAGCCACCAACACATAGTCTACCAAGATCCTTTGCCTAGTTCTCATGTCTACAAGTGCACCTTCAAGATGAGGGCAATTGGACTAGACCATTGCAAATCACCAAGTCAAATATACAGTAGAGCAAGAGCAGCTGCCTGCAACACGTGACCAGGTTGTCATCTGATGCAGTTTCAGATGGGTGATTTTGGCAACTCAGGGTGATGACTATGCAAACAAAAGGTGGCTTTGCAAAGTGAGAATAGTGATGTGGCAAGATAAATAGCAAGCAACTTTTCCCCCAACCAAAACTTTTGAGGCAGCCTTTCCTAACGGCGCTCCTCCGGGAAGCCGTATGATAATGCCCCCACCCTCTCCCCCCTACCCTCTTCCCCCTCCTCCCCTCTCCCGACGCTCGATTTCCTTATTCGACCGTTGAATCCTCCTTTTCAGGACCCTGCTTCAAGCAGGTCCAAAAAAATCCAAGATCGGTTTGGGAGAACTTATCAAACCGCGACGCATCTGCAGCCGATCCTGTAAAAACTGGTGTTTTGTCGTTCGGGCAGTATAGAGGCTCCAAAATGGCAATTCGACTTTGCCACATCGTCTACAATGGCAAAATTACCCTAGAGACCAAGTTACACGGTCATTTTTGCCAAAGAAAGAAACACGAAAGCCCTACATGGTAGTATTCCGTAGCCACCTCCCAAGCCAATTGACTACGAGTTTGTTAGAAATGAACTATGTTTGCACAACTTGGAGAAGGGGTAGTCTCCTGCCTATGAAACTTGGTCCCCCTGGTAATGTCGATGTTCTAAGTCCATTGGCAGAGCCAACTCAAAATACCAGAGTGGGGGACTTGCTTGTCTGTTGCCAGGGCCTTTGGGTATAGGACTCTTAGGTGGAGCTTCTTCCGGGAGGTTTTAAGGGTCCATCTTCTGGCATCAACGCCCTTCCTGTACATGATGACACATTGCAAGATCCTGGTCGAATCGGACTAGGATATGGCCTTTAAAACGCAAAACCTATGTGTTTCTAAGTTCATGAAGGGTTTATGCATAGTTGCCGAGTTTTGGTCATTTTCACTTGGGACATGGTTGAGAAGTTGAGATATGGTGTGTTAGAATCTCCAAGTTGCTTAAGGCAACCAATCTCTGTGCAAAATTTGCAAAAAGCCATCAATTACATTAGGATCTCTAAAGCCGAATGAGGCAGTTGCACTCAGTCCTGAATATCTCGAGGTGTACTCGTCTTTCTCAGATGATTGTTGGATTAATAATTAGAGAAACGTTGCTGTGAAATGTAGGAGCAAATTTGGCTCAATTTGGATCTGGGATGATTGAGAAAATCGGGTTCAAAGTTGGCATAAATTTGGCTAGTGCACTTCCCTGAGGCAAAAACAGGTCTTCACACTCAAATAATGATATCTCGAGTTTTACTAGACCCTTTTGCATGATGTTTGAAATGACTACCAGATAAAAGTTGTAAGAAGACGTGGGAAAAAACTTAGATTGATTTGGACTTGAATGATGGATGAAATTGAGTTCAAAGTGGATCAAAAATTATGTCAATGAGAAAACACCAACCTGATTTTTGGATCTTGAGCTCTATAAGGGTTTTTTACATGATTACAACTGGCATATGTCTGCATAAGGCCTAAGATTATGTGCAAAAGATAAAATGGTAGTTTGGATCGCGAGAAGTATCTATGTAATAAGTTATCTTAAGAAGTATCTCTGTTTTTACTTCTCATGATCCAAACTAGAGTTTTATCTTTTGCATGTGATCTTAGGCCCTATGTATACATGTGACAGTTGTAATCACGCAAAAAACTCTTATAGAGCTCAAGATCCAAAACTCAGCTTGCTGTTTTTTCAATGACCGAGTTTTGGATCCACTTTGAACTCAGTTTTCTCCATCATCCAAGTTCCAAATCAATACAAGTTTTTTCCCAAATGTTGCTACAACTTTTATCTGATAGTCATTTCAAAAAGCATATAAAAAGGTCCAATAAAACTCGTGATATCATCATTTGAGTGTGAAGGCCTTTTTTGTCTCAGGGAAGTGCACTGACCAAATTTTATGCCAATTTTAAACACGATTGTCTCAATCATTGCAGATCCAAATTGAGCCAAATTTGTTTCCACATCTCATCACAACTTTTCTCTAATTGCTCCACCAAATATAATCTGAGAAAGATGAGTACAACTCGAGATATTCAGGACTAAGTGCAAGTACCTTATTTTGCTTTAGGGATCCTAATGTAATTGATGCCTTTGTGCAAATTTTCTCCATCGTCCCAATTCCAAATCAAGCCAAGTTTTTTCCCACATGCTACCATTGCAAAGATCATTCAAAAATGTTCAGTGAAACTCGAGATGTCATCAGTTGAGTGTGCAGACTGTTTTTTGCCTCCATGAAGTGCACTGGCCAAAGTTTCTTCCAACTTAAAACCCGACTTTTTTAGCCTAGATCCAAATTGAGCCAAATCTTTTTCCACATCTCACAACAACTTTTCAATGATTTCTCCTCCAAAAAACATTTGGAAATATTAGCACGGCTCGAGATATTCAAATCTGAGTGCATCTACCTCATTTTGCTTTAGCGATCCTAATGTAATTGATGACTTTTCGTATATTTTGCATATATGTTCCTTTTTCTTCCTCCAAGAAAGCCATAAGGGCAAAACCCTCTCCCTCCCTCCCTCCCTCCCTCCCTCAGGAAGCATGGTAGGGTCCCCTTGGTCTTAAAATTGACCTATTCATGAAGTTTTAACGCTTTGTCTATTTATTGTGAGTTATGCTTTTTTAATTAAAAATTCATAAGTCTAGCAATGTAAGCTTTTCTACTTGAATTTTTGCCCGTTGGTCTATCAAGTCACCAGCCACGTTCCATTAAAAGTTTCCTAGTAGACAAGTGGGACTAACAATTTATTTTTTATTTTCAGTGTCAACCTAACATTTTGGGAGATCTGCAGGAGGTGGAGGAAGGATAGCTGAATTTCCATTCTTCACAACAAACACAGTTTCCATTCCCCAAGAGACATGTCCTTCATAGTGACAATGCATAAGCCAAACACCTGCATCATAATTTCACAAAGGTCAAATAAATTCAACAAGTGCTAAAAATCTTCTCATGAAATTAAGGTTCAAAGCCATGAGGGCAGACCTGGGTTTTCTGCTTTCCATCTCAGCGCAGTCCAGCCTTTAGCAGGCAACATGGCAGTGTTTCTTCTCGCCGGATCTACAAGGTTAAAGCTCGCCGGATCATTGATGGGGTCGTAATTTCCTTCTCCATAACCAACCATATAGAAGTCGGTGCCGTGCAGGTGGAAGGGGTGAGCTTCATCCTGCACATTTAGGGTTCCTTGAAGAACCAGCTGAACTTCGGCGCCATACTCTATCTCGGTAACCTTGGTACCCTTGTTTGTCGTTAATTCGTGATCCTTAAATTTTTGGCCAGCATAATCATATGGCATTGGTGGTTTGGAAGGAAAATCTGTGGTGTAAATTCCATCAATTTTGTTGTAATAAGCCTGCAGAAGATCCATATGTGGTTCTTGAAAGGTTACATTGTTGATGGAGCTTGCCAAGCTTGTATCTCCCTCACAGCCAAATGACTTATCGCAAGGCTGTTTATTTAGAGAGACTACATAATACAGATCTACATCCACATTTTTTGGAACACTAGCAGGGTAAACATCCGAGTTCAGACTCTTAACCTGCTTTTGAGAATTGTCAAACCATGTCCTGTCATGCTTATCAGGCACATGACTTGGAGAAATAGGAGAAGATGAGGATCCATCGTATCTCAAAATGGCCAATGCAGGTATTTCTTGCACGCCTTTGTTGGATCTTTGAAAGGGTGAAACAACTATGTAGTATTGGCCTACTGTTTGATTTGCAGTGATGAGGAAATTATATGTCTGGCCAGGATGGATCAGAAATGAAGAGTTGGAAATCTGCTTGGTGTAGGATGCATCAGTTTCTACAACTGTAAGACTGTGAGATGCTATTGTGATAAAGAGATCCGTTTGCAGAGCATTGTTGATAACTCTAAGAAGGTACTGTTTATTCTGCTGCACATCTACAATGTGTGTTGATGCTGCAAGTGTAAGGGAACAATTCCAACAGCTTAGCACAGCACAAAAACAGTTCTAAGGTTATGTAGTTACCATCAGAACAACCGGCGCGAGGACCAGTATGGCCATTGATTAAATATGCATAGGATTCTGCAGGGCCTTTCCCAGTCTTCAGAGCATGCTTTTCAATTTCTTCAAGATCTCCTTGCCACCATTCCCCTGCAACAGGTATATGCTATGACAGTTATGCACAATGTTTGACATGTTTGAAATGATAAATAAGGTCCACTGATTGTTACCCAACAGCAGAGTGTGCTCTCCATCAGGACTTGGATATGGTGGTTTTGCAGGAATAGGAGCAGGATCTATAATAAACGATCCATAAACTGTGCCCCTAAGCCAGCCTATATGAGCATGCCAGAACAGAGTCCCTTCTTGATCTGGAACAGTGAAATTATATGTAAAGGATTGGCCTGTTCTGATAGGGCACTGAGTAATATAAGCAGGTCCATCTGCCCATGCTGATAGCATTTGATGTATTCCATGCCTGAAAAGATGAAACAAAAAGAGGATTCATCATTTGGTATATATCAGCTGCTATTATATACTAATATAGCCAACCAGTGAATGGTGATGTTGGCATGAACTTTATTGGTGACTTTGACAATAACTCTATCTCCTTTGTTAACTCTAATCTGGGGTCCTGGAGATATGCCATTAACAGCTACAATCTCCTTGCTGTGACATGCAACAGAATGTTGCACCTTGTTTATCTGGCATTGACAACTGGATTGTTAGCAGACAAAGCAAAGAAACAGCAGCATACATACTACATAGAGGCAGAACGAAACATGGAAAATAACCTCAAAATTGTAAGCTCTATCAACAGCATAGGTGCTATAGCAGCAGCCTAGCAAGATCAAAGGCAACACAAGTCTTGCTTTGAGAATCTGCATAGCTTCTTGAGTCAAGTCAAGGAGTTTCCATGTATTTATAACTGTGAAGGTGGTGTCCAAAGTGAACAGTTTGTCTGTTGGATTCATTTATGTCATGTAAGGGAAGATGGAGATGGCGTTCAAACTTGCAGGTGGTTATTAATATAGCTCATAAAAAAATTCACTTTTTTCCAGCAAATGAGAGAATACCATAATATTCTAGCTATTGAGATTTGAATTCAGCTCCTAGTGTGCTCCTGCAGCAAATGCGGTAAATATCGGGCGTTGTCATGTTTAAACCAGATTAAAGCTTAGAAATTTTGCGAAGTTAAAAAAAAATGCCGAAAAAACGCCGTCTGTTATTTATTTAATTTTTTTTTTTTATTTATTAGCAGCGTTGTCTAACTCGAGGTGCACCAGATCGCGCAATTCTAGCTTATCCACCACATCACCCAATTTCAACTACAGTCGTTAGATCTTTTAATTTGAACCAGACGGTTGGATCTCTTAATTTCGAACCAGACGGTCTTGGAAATTAGAAATTCCATCGAAATTCCCTTCCCCTTCTCCGACCGTTCCCCTCTCCGACCACTCTTAATTTCGAACCAGACGGTCTTGGAAATTAGAAATTCCATGGAAATTCCCTTCCCCTTCTCCGACCGTTCCCCCTCTCCGACCATGCCTACGGCAAAGACTTCCGCTTCTTGGATGGCCTTTGAGCTGCGCACTGAGCAGAGGTATAGATGCCTTCTTCGATTTCAATGATTGGTTCTGTATTTTCTTCGATTTCAATGCTTGGTTCTGTATTTTTGCAGTTTATCCTTGATCTTGCAACATCCCTAACTTAAAATCCCTAACTTAAACTCCATGGAACAGGACGATCATACTCTAGGCCCTTCCGGACGTTATCTCGTGAGGCACCACCGGACCTGCACTCGTCAGAAACTTAAATCAGCACTCATACAGTGCACTCATTGTGCATCTAGGTTAGCTTCCTTACAGCCTAGTTGCGCTATAATTTTCAATAATCTGGACACAATATTATATGCCTCATAAAGGCTTGAAGCAAATGTTGTGCTTTCTGTGCAAAGCCTTGATCCGCAAGAATGAAACATTTTCAGTCTGGAGGCCTTTGGTTGGATGATGATTCTTTTGATATGACTGTAACAATAGGCAGCCATAAATTCAAATGCTTAAGATGCATATTGTCCAACAGAAGCAGTTTCTTCAGAAATTTATGCAGATCAACCAAACACAAGAAATATTGCCTTGGCCTGGAAGAGGAGGAGTACTCTAAACACATGTATATTGCTATAGATGATTTTCCTGGAGCAAGGGCTGCATTTAAGATTATTTTGAATTTCTGTTATGGAAAAAGAATCCTCGTTTCAGCTGATAAAAAAATTATGTATCTTCACCATGCAGCAATGTACCTAGGCATGAAAAATTCGTCCAAATCAGAGGAAGATAACCGAAGATAGCCTGGAAAAGCAGTATGATTTGTTCTAGGAAGATCACATATTATGTTCATGAAATGCCATATTAGATATCTTGGGTATATTGAAGGAAGGAAATTTGGTGCTCCCAAAGTACCAAGTTGATCTTTACTCACAAAAATGCTTAGAAGGGCTTGGTCCTGCCATGAAGAACATGAACTACATGGACTTAGCAAAGTGTATCTACCTGCTAGTTACGGTTTCCAAAGACCATCTCATGTTAGTTTTGGATTCTGGAACAAACTCGCCACAGTGCAAAACAAACAATATGATTATATATTTTGCATGATCAGCTCAAATGCTAGGATCTAATGTAACCTGTTAATATTTCTGAGGAAGAAAAGAGGTATTTGGGAAATTTAGTTAACCCTGCAATTCTGTCTAGTAACAAGCTGGAACAAGTGCTTGCAAGTAATTTTCCTGTTTCTCTTAGGGAATATGTTTGTTCTCTGAGGCGGGAATTTGCCTCTTTGAAAGATCACAACAGGAAGGCGCGCCACGCCAAGCAAAGGAATTCAAAGGTAATATTTTTATTACGTTGTGAAGTTTAGGGTTTAGGTAAGGTTTTTCTTTGAACATCTTCGACTGTTTTTCTGTTATTCAAGATTATATGCTTATGGAATTAGATGCAGATTCGGAATCAGGCATGAAAGGGTATTCTATTTGCAGAATAATAAAGAGGTTGGATATGCAAGAAAGATGAGATGCCTAGAAAGTTCTGGCAGTTCCTTCTACATTTCTGTATTGACAGTTAATGGAGTATGCATTTTGTTTCCAATTAAAGCTTCTGACGCTATGTCTCAAATCAAGAAAAAGTTGGTGCAAGAAATGGCTCAAAACTCTGTCAAAGTGCCATGTTACCCTTGGTTTTCAACTTGTCATAGCAAAACAATGAGAAACAACAATTCAACTGCTCAAGAGAATGGTATTGAGATGCATATCTTGCTTCAGATCGGTCTTGCTTTTTCCAAGTGAACCACTCTTCTGTATATAACGATGCACCAAGTTGTATTCTTTGGCCCTAAAGTATGTGTGTATGTGTAAACACCACGATTTTATATGTATGAAGTTCAAAGCTTGCAATTGTCACACAAAGTTGTAAAATATACTTGCTTAAAAGCTTTTGTTAAGATATCTATACATTAATTTTGGCATATCGTCGTTTTAAAAGTTATTGCAAAGGCCAATTGGAAACAGAAAAGGATTTTGGGGACCTGCAAGGTTAAAGGTAATGTCTAAATATATAAAAATTTAGCTTTTAGAAATATTAGTAACGGGTGCCCGGCATTGCCGGGCATAAATACGACTATATTGTAGATAGCGATGAAGTTGTAGATATCTATACAACGCCTTGCTGGGATGGGATGAAGTTAGGGGTTTTCATCATCCGTCAAGTCAACCATGTCAAGATTTAGGAATTAGGAACCATTTGGACTCATATTGCACATTGCCTACTTACCTCATCAAGCATG
>JAANSK020038911.1:0-17589 GCA_011763485.2 Isoetes engelmannii
CCAGGTAAAAGCACACAGAGCCACATATTTACAGACATAATCTTCTTACAAAATACTCACAGAATGTTTAACCTATCGACAAAAAGAAGGAAGGAAGGAAGGAAGGAAGGAAGGAAGGAAGGAAGGAAAGAATTACATACATAGTCTTCTCAAGACATACACATTGAATGTGCATTCCTTACATATGAATCTACAAAAAACACGACCATACTAACCTTTAGGAGCCATATTTAGGTGCTCGATCAAGCTGGAGAAGTGCTCGAGAAGCTCGATACATGCTCGAGAAGCTGCAGGAGTGCTCGAGAAGCTGGAGAAGTGCTCGAGAAGGTGGAGGAGTGCTCGAGAAGTGCGAGAGAAGCGCGAGAAGGTCAGTATCAGGAAGTATAGTATGCCCTCAAATCGCTCCGAAATTTCGGCAGGCAGGTCGGAAATGAACTAAAGTAACTGGATAGCATAAGTGCGCTCGAGAAATATTGGTGGGATATGAGATCAGTCAGGAAATATGTTAGAACTGGCCGCAAGTCGAAGAGACAAAGAATAGTAGAAAAAAATGCCGGTCTGACCTAGGAAATATCAAGAATACAGGACTACATGGTATGGGCCCGCAACTCGAACCGTATTTTGCCCCAAATACAATTTCAAAAAAGAATTATCTTTATCCCGCCCGCAATTCAAATTTAAAATACTCTCTCCCGCCCACAACTTATTTTTGGCGGGTCGCGTTATTAAGAGAATTTGTGTTTCTCTCGAACGCCTGTAGAAACACAAAACCTGTGCTTTCTATATCAAATCGGGATGGCGCCAAGAAGAATACTTTCTGATGCACTCGATCAAGCAGCCACATCTCAAGTAGTCGATCTATCCAGTGCATGAATGAAGGCGCCAGAGCTTGTGCAGATTAATTAACAAAGATTTGCAGGTCGAATAGATCAACAAGCAGGCCGCAAAATTGCAATTAGTCACTAGGTTGATTTTAACATGAAACTAGCCAATATTTACTAGGTTCATTTTGTATGCATACGTAGGTGAAGTTCGAAATTTCTATGAAAAAATTAGAAGGTTGGAAATAATTTTTGTCCAATATAGAACGTAAGACTCTTTAATAGCGAGTCTTAAACATGGAGCGACCGCAACAGGTTAGAAAGAAGCTTCATCATTCAGACTGGACGGTGATCCATTAATGCACGAAGAAGCTTTCTGCCTTCTCCTGATAGCCATGCCTCTATATCCAATGTTCTTGAAGGAAAAACATACTATAACTTGATTGAGCATTCACATACAACATACAATTGAATAAAGAAGCAAGTAATCCAGAATGGATTCCCTTATTGGAGATCAAATATCTAATGGTTAAATAAATATATCTACTTTTTTAATAAGCTAGGAATTCGATCTTAGTCCAAGGCACCATGAATTATGGGAAATTTAGGCTTCAAATGCCTACCTTTCTGTTAAAGGTCCATTGCAACAAATTCGGCTGAGAGTCTTCATATTCTTACAAAATTGGAAACCAAAGCAATTTTCCTTGTATAATCAACTATCTGAAGCAGTAGCTTCCTTATACCATACAACAATGTATCTGCAAAGCGTTCATGTTCCTAGAAGTTCACCTTCTAAAACTACAACAATCTATACAAATCACGAGAATGCCCTTCTATTGGTCACTGCTACAAAATACACTGCTCCCAAACCAATCATTTCTATTTCAACCTATTCACAACCTTCTTCTTCCCTGATGGAAAAACGTAGGAGCTATATCCGATCAATCATGCTATGCTCTATATGGCAATAAAGGTACAGAATGGGTGAGCAATTTAAAGGATCATGGTGATCCTACCCACTTCACCCAGGCAAATAGTTTCCAGAGCCCAAATGGCAAGCTGTAATCTTTCTGAAATGCAGGATCATTCTTTGCAGTTCTTACACGGGACCATACGTACACGCCTCGCTCTTGTCTACTTCCAGGGACCGTGTTATCAAGAAAAAATGCTACCAGAAATGCTATAACCATGTTCATTGACAAAATACTATTCAGAGCATAATTGAGCTGCAAAGAACATGAAGATATCAGCCACAGATGCAAGAAATTAACTTTGCTTAACATTTTCTGTGTTTGGAAATATTTAGGATTTTTAATTGGTCAGAAATCAACTACAAAAGCAGAGAAATACAGTGAAAAATAGCTGACCTTTGCACTGCTTGTCTTAAACGGCCCGTGTGTAGCAACAGTATAAGGTGCAAGCATGTAGGATGTTTGAAAATTGGTGTTCCCGTACTGTTGGAAGTAGGAAGGCACTGACAAGGACAGGAAAAGTGAGAGTCCCACAATGAGAACATTTCTCGAGCTCCCTGTTTCACTATAACGCAAATTAGACAAGCCCCAAGCAGCTGTCATTGCCCACATAACACATAGGAGAGCTGCAACTATTACTGATGGAATCGACGCAATAAATCCTCCAACTTTCCCTATGGACAGATCAATAAAATAGTTAGAAAAGCGTCTGAATGCAGACTTGGATAATATTGTAGAAAGGACGTCCATATTTCACTGACCTATTAGAGACAATACAATAAGCATGCAAGCTCCAAGTGCCACAGGGTGCCGACTACCCATCCTTGTCACAGCTATTGTATGAACATTTTCAGTAAGAGTGGTCATGCCTGTGCCAGTGCCCCACATGCCAGCCAAAACACTAGTGATCCCTTCTAGACCAATGCCCCTGCTCACAACACCACGTGTAGGTGCACGCGATGCTACCAAAAGAGAAGTTGCATGATATGAACCAACCTGCCAACCAAATGCCAAGGGCGCAGAAGTTAACAGTCAACTCAACTTCTGAAACAATTGCTTGTAAATTTAACAACTCGGCACTTCAACATGTGATGAAGCCTTGCTAATATTGATCTGTTTCAATTATCTTCAGATACAGTCATGTACGCAAATTCAAGGAGTTTACTTTTGTTTTCTTTTACTAAATCGTATACTATTTTTATAAAATAAGATGAATGACACATGAACAGGCTACAATGACCCTAATCACCTTTATACAAAATTTTAGTGCGTGGTGGCAATGCCATATCCAAGTACCTTTAGACATGTTTATTTTCCTCGAACAAACCAGGCTGGAAATGATTTTATTTCGAATATAAATTATGTTGCTCTTTTTCCTTCTTAGTCAAAAGCAGCCTTTGGGTTAAAAGGCCTTAGGTTATGTTCTTCAGCAAACAAGAAGCTATCTAGTATGTCCTGGCAGACTGTTTAGCTTGACAAAACCGAGCAAAATATTGGAGAAAGCAAGGACTTCACATGTAGTGAGCATAAACAGCAAACTTACTGAATCTACAGATGCTATAATAGAGGCTGCAATCATAACCACTCCTGTCTGCCATCTGAATGTAGGCATGCCCCATTGAAAAGGGTACGGAAATCGTATCCATGCTGAATCCCGCAGTGCATAAGAGGCATCTGTCCGACAATTCATCATTGTAAAGATGTGCCTTCGACAATCTTGTGTCAGTGTTCTTGAATTGGCCATGCTCATCTTACATCCCTTATAATTATAAGCACCAGCTTCAGTTAGAAGAAAAGCATATGCCCACGTAATTGCAAGCCCCAGCGAAACCTGTATAAAATTGTGAGAATATGTGAGATTCTCCAGGGTAACATGCTCATAAATTTGTAACTATGGCTTATGATATTGACACTCTGGAAAGCTGGTCCATGGAAAACATTTTATCCAATTCAGACTCGTAGAGCACAACGGAAACGATAAAAAATATTTGCATAAACTATGAAACAGCCAAGCCATCACATACAGCATAAACTTGAAATATCCGATGCCCGAAAATTGATATTTTTCGCAAATGCTGCAGAAATATCATGTCATCATCAGAAATGATACTTAAATTGGAATTGTAGCTGCTTGGTTATGAGTTTTACCAGTGAAAATATTATAACCAGCACAATTTGGGGAATGCCAATCTCCACACAAGAGCCTACTTTTGGAAAACCGTAGCTGAAAAATGCCAAACCCACTGCAGCAACAGTTGGCGCTACAATAACAGGATGGATTACTCTACACAACAAAGACGTATCAGTTTCTAAGCCACATGGTTGCAATTTCAAATGCTATATTTTTATCTACACATAAAGATATCAGCAACCCCATTTTACTTGCCCACCTTAGCAAAACGGACATAAATCCACTGTAGCCAGCAATAATCTGGAAAATTGAAGAGATGATAACTGCTCCCTGCAACTCCCTCATGGTATGTTTGAATTTCTGCCGGCAAAGCACAAAATGGAACTTAGTACGTTCATATTGTTTTTAAGTGATTAGCAAATTTGTATGGCATGACTACTGCAAACAATGCCAAGACCCAAAAGGTCAAACGTCCTTTAGGATTATACAAGATTGCTTAACATTTTTCTTAAATAACTCAAACTGGCAAAAATAAGTGGTATTAAGTACTTACAACATTGCCATTTAAATTTGCAAACTCGGCAGAGTTGATAATGACCAATGCAGGAGCCAGATAAACAAAGGAAGCACCTTGCACTAATGGCAACCGTGTTCCAAAGAATAAATGTAACAATGTTGTGATACCAGTAACAAGAAATGTTGTTGATACAACCCTGGCAACGTCATTCTGGGATAACAGAGGCAAGATTATTATCGTTTATTAAAAGCACAAAATTGTGCCAAGATAAGTTGTTGCAGATTATAGAACTTACTCCACTGCCTCCCATTGCAGGAACAATAATCAATGGGACCAGGATTATTGATCCAATAATAGAAAAGTAATGTTGCAGGCCATAGACAATCAGAGGTACTGCAAATACAAGAAAAGGAATTAGGCAAATTGAACAACCAAGGCATAGTGAATTGTGATTAAAAACTGGGAGCCAGCACCAATGCTACAAGCAAAGCACTACAAATTTAGCATCTCATGGTTCCAACAAGCTACCTGTACAACAACCCATTCCTATCTATTCTAGACAGGACATCAAATGTTGCTGTGTAATGTGCAACATGGAGAATTATATCAGATTTTAGAAATCCTGCATGTAACTTTTTAGATCTCAGCTGAATTATGCATGATATCTCCAAATTCTGAACAAGTAAAAATAACTCACCAATTCCAGGCCATTCTCTGAGCTCATACTTCATATGTGATTGCTTTGCCGGTCCATCGTCTGCATCTTGCGATTGAGACAACACGTCTATCTCTTCACTATTCCTGGGCATTCTCATAGGCAGTATTCTGATTGGTTCCGAGTTCTTATTTGGCCTGGAATCAAGACCTGTTTCTGGGTCTAAGTTAGTAGATGGAGGCAGAGGTACTTTTGCCTTGCCATTGGCATTAGGAACGCCATTTCCATTTGCAACATCCTTCACCTTGGGCTCAACATAACCAGGAGGCTTAGGCAGAGGACCTTCACGTAATTCAGGATAAGGGACTTCTATAGGTGTTCCAACAGAAACTTCTTGACTTTTCTTTGTAGCATTGCTTTCCTGGCTCTTGAAACCAGTCCTTCTAGCCCAAGAGCTAAGAGCCTTCGGATTAAAACTATGCCCACGAGGCATTTGCTCCATGTCTTGCATCCACTATGCTTAGATCCTGCTTTTGTAAGCGAACTAAAGTGATTCACACATTACCTCATGCCCTATGCTCTACAATCTGCCTACATTGAGCTGAATTAGCCAAGCATATGCACGGCATTGTACCCCGAGATCTACCAGTAATCGGAAAAAACCAAGCTATATACGGCAGGATATAGGCATTTGGGCAGAGTTTGGAGCAGATGAGCAAATGGACTAGTTCTATGCTTCATTCCTGACCAGATCTCCACAATGCAGCATTATCAACAAACGGTTCAGAGCCAAATCCGAAGTGAGGGGAAGAAAAAAGAAAGCAAAGAAAGCCCAAAAGCTCCAGCTAATGCAGCTGCCGACCAGCTAATGCTGAGCAAGGCAGGGCGGGTCCTTCGCAACCACCGCGTCAGCTTCAACCTGGACCTCCGGCCTTCTTAACCTTGTTCTTACTCTTCGGTCCTTGAGATTTAGTCCCAGGGTCCACCCCTGACCCACCATAGCCGAGCTTGGCTGCCGGCAGCTACTGTAACCATTTGTCTGTGAGAAGAAAAAGGAAGAAATAGTATTATTTCATCAACGCCGGATCTGAGCCAAATCAGGCAATCAAACACACAATCAAATCATGGCAAAAATGGGAAGATCAAAGCTTTTTTTTGCTTAAATGTGGTTCTGGCGGCCTCTGATTCTGTGCTGCAAAAGAGATGATGGGTGCCGTGGTAACTTAAAACAACTCTATCTCCGGCCCTTGCTTTTTTAGGCACACTGTTCTTACAGCTACTGACGACCTCTCATACCAGTTCTGTTCTTAATTTTTACTTACTCTTTGCTTAAACTTGTAGTAAACTATTGTGGCCGTTGGTCCTAATGCTGACAGGATGCTGACTAAGATAGTGATCTGCTGACAAGGATAAGAGCACCACAACTTGTTATTTATGTTATGCTAAATTGGCATATTTTTTTGTGCAATTCATGCGCTAGTTGGCCTCTAGTGGACGTTAAAAATGCTTTCCTTTTGGTTGGTCTCCGTGGACGATAAAATATATTCTGCTCTATTTCTATTCTACTCAATATTGAAAAAATATTATTTTTCTAACCTCTTCACCACAACTTGTTATCTATGTTATGTTTATCTTATGCTAAGATGTATGGTCTGTGCTTCTCATGCACTAGTTGGTCTCTTGTGGACGTTAAAGATGCTCTGATTTACTGGACATTCAAAATGCCATCCTTCTAATCCCTTCCGCACAAAAATTAGGGTGCTTAGTATTCACCCCATCCTCAATTATAACGTGGGATGATCGAGTAAAGGCCATTACAATACCATAATGGGGTCGTATTTTTCGTATTTTTCGTCGGTGATGGAGTTTAGCGTCGACACGTGTTCCCATTTTAGTACCAAGGAATAATACTTGAGAACACAAATTCCTTATGATCTGTTCAATCGGCGACTTTTTCAATGGAAGCTACTAGACAGATCCAGCAACGGTCCTTTAGATCCTTTAGAAAGGCTATTCCACGAGCTGGAGAGCCAACAGACGCCATAGCCAGGAGCTCGAGAGCCAAGAAGCAAACAACGGCGATACCAAAACCACTCTCGAGTTATGGTATTGTTAGGGTAAGCTAACTGGTCAGTGATTCCCGATTTGCAGCTCTTGGCTAACGCCGGTCGCTACCAACCTAGGAATCACTTCCCAGTTAGCTCACCCTAGTACAACCTTTAAGGGGCTGGCGAAGAGGCTCATGTCCTTTGTCGGTCCCTTATATCCATATAATTGCATGTGTTCTATCATTACTCCTTCCTTAAAATTTCCATATAACGGGGTTAACATGATTTTGTTAGGGGATTCTGCTACAAAAGCGGGCGTATGAAATACTTAACACGCATGAGCTATGCAACCCAATTTATTCTCTCAATCAGGTTGCATGCCTATAAAAAACTACTTGGATCTGATGTAGCATCTACCGGAATGTGAATGTGAACATGATCCTACACCACCTTCATATCTCCTTGGTGTGGTTGTTCGTCCTCAACTTGCTAGCTCCGACCCGGAAGGATCATACATTCTGCCCTTTCATTTTCTACACCAATAATTCTGCCTTCATGAACCTTCGCAACCATTGACATCATGGCTTAACAACTTGCACCATTGCCACCATTTCTCAATCACATACTTATGTACCTCTGTCAAGAAACCTAAAGCGTCAAGATTGAAATGATTTTGAATGTCCTCAGTCTTCTAATTAAATATTTCATGTGAATCATTGCAGCATGCTTCTGGGTGCTTTCCTTGACCTAACAATATTCTCTGTGATGCATTAGTAGGCACACTAAATGAGGTAGATAGTTCAAAGCCATCTTGTGTTTCTAATTTGATTGACAAGTGTCCTGTTTTGTCGGCAAAATTCCCAATACTTCAGGCTTTCGTGTGGAATGAGTTGTTTTGGGTAAAACGTAACTTTAGTTATGGTTCAAGTGGTGTGTTATGGGTGGGGTCGACTATTGGAAGATGTTGTTTGGCACCTAAAAGAAACATGTATTGAATTATTGTTTAGTTGTGATTAACTATTTATAACGGTAAAATGAATGATATCTGAAATTTTATATAGTTAAATATGGGTTTTCTCATATTATTGAAGGTGAAATGTAAAAAGCGTAATGTATTGAATTGAATTGCATGTGCAAAAAGTACAATCAATTCCATCACCACAATTAACCTTTCTCGCTGGGCGCACACAACACAACTCAACTAAAGCTTCATTAACAACTTAATATGCACTTCAGCATAAAAGTCCAACACCAGAGATGAATAATGTAGAAAGATATGGAATTGACAATTTATAATCAATAAACATTATAAGAAAAATCTATCCCAAATCTTTGTTTTGGTGTGCTATGGGAGAAGTTGTGTTTTTTGGCACGTTTGCACAAACGAGGGTTGGAACATTAAGTCCCTCTGAGGCTATCCACGTTGTCGCCATGTAAGAAAATTGTGCACCTGGAGAGCTTTACTGTCGTTGGATTTCATCGAGGGTCACAGAAATTCAAAGAAATTCCAGCGTGTTTGGGTAGGAAGTTATGCTATCCGGCGTGTTCGTTGGAAGCTATGCTTACCGGAAGGCCGCTTCAAAATTTCCATCGAACTTCTTTGGTTTGACCTACTGCAGCTATGATTTTGTAGTTTTTGGAAAATTGCCGTTAGCAACACAGCCACGGCTACCTCTCCAAATCCTATTGTAGGTCAGGTAAACTCAGGTTTTCTGTGTGAACCTGGGCAAAAAAAAAACAGAGGCCGATATCATATTTCTTAACCATCTGGTTGCTAATGAGTTTGTAACAGATAACCCAGAAAATGCACACCTTTCTTATGTTCCAATTTCTGGTAGAAGTTTGTTGAAAGATCCATGTATTGGGAAGAGAAATATTGGGTGTTTTTTGAGAGGCTATGTTCAGCTACTAAAAGAAAAATACGCTTACTGGAACAAAACTCTCGGTGCTGATCATGTGTTCATTTCCTGTGATCGGTGGGAGGGGGTTGTCTCAAGGAATGTACTTGAGTTTAATAAAAATGCCATACAGATGATTTGCAATTCCTTGATTGCTAGTGCTATTCATGAATATTATCCTCATAAAGATGTTCCAATACCTGTTTACCTGAAAGAAAGAGCTGGAGCTTCTGATCAGAAACACTGGCTCTATGTTTCTGGATTAGTTTGGAGCAGTTCTAAAGGATTGGGAGTCTGGCAAATCTCTTTGAATAAGTTCAAGTCAAGCAGATTCAAACATGTTATCAACAAGCAAGTTTCGCATGAGCTTAGGTGATGATAAAACCATGATTTGAAGCCATTGAGCTATGGTTGTATTCCAGTTATCATGTCAAGTGGGTACCATTATGATCTTCCCTTCCAAGACATTTTGGATTTTCTGTTATGTTGAGCTTTGATGACATCTCCAGGCTAAAAAATGTACTGAAGGCCATAGCCAAGAAGCAGTGTAAAACAATGCAGAATTCGGCAACTAAGGCTGGCAAGCATATGATGGAATTCCCCAGCAGTTTCCCAGGATGCATTTTATATGACTCTGTATGAGTTATGGTCCTGCTGGCATATGATTCGCTATGCACGAAGGTCAAAGATCTAAGAAACATTGCACGGAATAAACACATTAGTGGCAACAATTCAGACGGTTACATTCTAATATATAAAGTTACGTGAATTGGAGTTGTTGATGAGGAGAGGAGGATTTCTTTGGGAAGTTTATTTTTGGAGAAATCTGCTTCACATCTGGTCTGATTTCATTTATCAGTCATTTCTGTTTTCAGTTATATCGAGTATTGAGGGCTTACTCTGCACCTAATATCTGGGTTATTGTGGTTGGAAAACTTAATGTGTATGATTATCTGGTTGTATACATGATACGTGTATATTATAATGCAGTGCAGATAATTATAATATGTAACCAAATCATTCTGGAGTAGGTGTTTAAGCCAAGAGACTATTAGAGTCAGCTCCGATACCTTAGTTATACGAAATGTGGTGTGCAATTACATCCCTTGTTGGACCCATGATGGGGAGTTTTAGAGCTAGAATGAAGACTTACATCCTATTGAGTCTTTAGATGATCTCAAATCTAAGGTTGCAGAGGTCATGGAGGTGTTCCATATGGTAACATGCTTTGATATGATGTTCATTGAAGTTGGGTTGCCAAATTTTGTGTTGACTCAAGGCATCAGGTGTTAGTTAGATTATCTTTACTCAGGGAAGCATTTGATCTTATGGTATTAGATATTTCCATGCCTAGAAACAGATGGCTTTGAGGTTGCACTGTGCATTTAGTAGATGTTTCATATGGAGGATCGTGATGTAATCAAGGATGTAATAGTCACATTGACATCCAGTGCAGATGAAATTGCTTGCTGGCGACTATCAGATGACTTCATAACTATAGTGGCTTGCTTTTCTATACCATTTCAGCTTATTTATTCTCTTATTTGTGCACAAGTATCTCTTTTCGCTCATTATTAAGCAAATTGGTTTATTTATAGTGCTATACGGAATGACACATTTGGTATCACCCTAAACCTGCACCCATAATACAGATGGCATCATAATTGTCCAGATAGTGTTTAAGGTTCTTACTACACTGGTTACAAGTTTAGTTAGAAATTATCTCACAGCTTCTACTTGGTAATATCATGAACATCATCTGATTCAATGGAAGAGCTTTACCAGGAACCGGTCATACTGTGATAATGCTGACCCATGAGATACAGAGTACTCTTCATAGTACCATCCTAGTATTCTTGTTTAAGTTACCAAGATGTCTTGGTCTTAAATTTGCACGATTTGGATGCCAAACGTGGGACTCTAATGCTCTAGAGTTAACTGATGAGCTTTACAGGCTGCAAATGAAAGAGACGGTCACCATTAACAGGGCCTATTGTGCAATTTGTGCTTAATAGTAGCCAAACACGTCTTTTGTCTGGATTCAAAAGGCATGTGTGGTTATGAATTTGCCATCATAAATGGCCGCAGACAACAAGATATGAATGTCCCAGGCAAAAGAGTATCTTGATAAGAACATTACACTTATTTCCGGTTTATTTGAGAGTTTCACATATCTAAAATGTAATGTACTAGCCTGCCAACTGTTAACAATTATTGTAAACGTTACACTTTTGTAGGTGTGTAATAACATTAACTTTTGTTCTGCCCTTTGCAGGGAACTGCACATGAAGAATTTGCCAAGGAAGCAAGCGATGAATTCCCAAATGAATTTGGAGATATAGTTGATATAAGCATTACAAGAGTCTTCAACTCTGATACCAATCGTTTGCAAATAGCATCTTTTAAGTTTTTGAGCTCCTTGAACTTTAATCTAGCTAGTATTTATGAGGAACGCTGTACTAAATGCCTGATATTTTTAGACATGCAACATCATACAAGAAGTCCCATTGGTTTGTTTCTGCTAGGTATGTTCCATCTATTGATTTTCAAGATCTTTGGCTTTCAGTTTATATAAGTATATATATACGGTGCAATGTCACCTAGCGAAGTGTAATTCTTATCTTTGTCTTTGTCTAGGTGAATCTGGAACATGGACAGGTATATGAAATGGTGAGGTATATGAAATGGGCACCTGTTTGTATTCAATGAGCAGATGGTTGCCATATCACTTGCTCCAATGCCACATCATATGTTTTAATTCCAAAAGATAATGCCGACCGTTATATATCAGACTCACTTTGCATCATGACCTACCAGTCTCAGTTACATCTACTCTCCCAAATAATGCAACCATATCATTTTGGAGTAGGTGATTAAGCCAATAGACTATTAGGGTCAGCTTCCATACCTTAGTTATGCGAAATGTTGTGCGCAACTGTATCCCTTGTTGAACCCATGCTAGGGAGTTTTAGAGCTAGAATGAAGACTTACATCCTATTGAGGCTTTAGATGATCTCAAATCAAACGTTGCAGAGGTCATGGAGGTCTTCCATATGGTAACATGCTTTGATATGATGTTCATTGAAGTCGGGTTGCCAAATTTTGTGTTGACTCACGGCATCAGGTGTTAATTAGATTATCTTTACCCAAGGAAGCATTTGATCTTATGGTATTAGATATTTCCATGCCTAGAAACAGATGGCTTTGAGGTTGCACTGTGCATTTAGCAGATGTTTAATATGGAGGATCGTGATGTAATCAAGGATGTAATAGTTGCATTGACATCCAATGCAGACAATGCTGGCGACGATCATATGACTGCATAACTCTTGTGGCTTGCTTTTCTACCATTTGAGCTTATTTATTCTCTTAATTGTGCACAAGTGTCCCTTTTCGCTCATTATTATTCAATTTGGTTTATTTATAGTGCTATACAGAATGATACATTGGGTATCCCTAAACCTGCACCTATAATACAAATGGCATCATAACTGTCCAGACAGTGTTTAAGGTTCTTACTACACTGGTCTCTTGCTATACAGTAACAGTTAGAAATCATCCCACAGCTTCTACTTTGTAATATCATGAACTTCATCTGATTCATAAATGGAAGAGCTTTACCAGGAACCGGTCATACTGTGAGAATGCTGACACATGAGATACAGAGTATTCTTCATAGCACCATCCTAATATCACCTTGTTTAAGTTAGCAAGATGTCTTGGTCTTAAATTTGCACGATTTGGATGCGACTCTAATGCTCTAGAGTTAACGGATGAGCGTGACAGGCTGCAAATGAAAGAGACGATCACCATTAACAGGTCCTACTGTGCAATCTGTGCCTAATAGTAGCCAAACACGTGTTATGTCTGGAATCAAAAGGCATGTGTGGTTATGAATTTGCCATCATAAATGGCTGCATATACTGGTTTAAGGTTTAAGATGTAAGATGTAAGAGCAAGTGTTCAAGAAATCTAAATATTTGCCATTTGGACGCTCCAAGACCTATTTGGTCATTGTTAACAAAGTGCCAAAATTGTCATGTCAATATGAACTCCATAAGGACAACATTTTAATTAATTTAACTATAGCAAGTGCATGCATTAATCCAAATAAAGAAATGAGGATGTAACCAACTAAATGAGGATGTAACCAACTGTGATGGGCTATCCACCCAAGAAAGTGAAGAGATGCATGCATGCCATCCATGTTGGTAGTATGTACTCGTCATCCAGGTTAGAATGGCTGGCTAAGTAAATAATGGCAATATATTGGATTGCAAACCCTAGAAAGATGGTTCGAATATGAGGCATGCTTAGCGGTATTCCATGCATTTGTATTCAAAACACACTTTTTTTTTTTTTATCTTAAGGCGAGGATCCCACTAGTGGCGGTTTGAGGGCAACAGAACATTTTCATATTTTTAAGTTGCTGGAGAAGGCTTTAACGGACAGGGAGAATGCTCGGGCACTTGTAAAAATTGGAGCGGCAGAAAAATAATGAGAGCCTTAGGGTTTGTGGAGGCCACGAGATGCAATGGAGTAGTGCAACAATTTAGGTTGCCATAGTCAATTTTACCTGGTCTTTGCTCAAAGAAAGCTCTGGATTCATGCAAAAATGGTTGAAAAGAACTGCCGATTTAAGCATGCACCATAAGAAATCTCTGGAATCCTGCAAAAATGGTTGAAAAGCAGTACAGACTTAAGCAGGCATTATAGGCATGTGAATCTATAGATCGTGGCTCCCAGCATTTTTAAACGCCCGAGTTAGTAGATTTAGTTAAAGTGATTGTAATCTATTAAAGTTTTGGAGCTACAACGGATTTTCTTGGCCTGGAAAAGTTGCGAACTTGTTGGAGAATTTACATGAAAACCCTGTAGCGAGGAATCTGAAGAAGCGAAGATTATATGATGCTGAAATTGAAAGAGGGCAAAACAACGTCTTCGTTCACTGTAAAAAGTGACGCTAATGGAAGATCATCTGACAATTATTGGTAGCTTAAAAATAAGAGTCTTGAACTTTGCTCCACATCAGCATCTAAAACCACCTCCGTAGACAATAAAAAATTTTCTATTCTATTTTTTTATACGCCAAAATATATTGCAATTGAAAAGACCAAATAAGGTATAAGCTTTTACAGCTAAATAAATACTGTTCCTTGTTACCATACGAAACACAAATAGTTGTAGCACCAGGTAGACCCTAGAACAATGCAAATGTAGTGACCTTTTTCCTTGCCCTTGCACACATTTCCATAAATGGTTGTTTGAATTGAGAGTGTGAAGACAAATTAAATAAGGTCAAGATGTCAAAGTTGTGACTTTTTACCGGATAAAATTAGATAAGATAAGATAAGATAGTATTTTTAACGTCGTGCCACTAGGCAGCATCCAATTGGACATGCGACGAGCAGTACAAAGGGGCCGTAGCCCTTAAACAGTACAAAAAGGGACCGAAGTCCTAGAACAAAACAGAATGGACCAAAGTCCCTGAATAACAATAGCAAGCACTTCTAAACAGAATTTACCAACTAGACATGGTTATTGACATCTCCATCACTAATGAGCTACATGAACATATACGATGCGAGATATATTTGATATCAATAATGAGTAATCTTGGAAATTCCTATGCAAGATAATCAAATGTGCTTTTAACTAGTTTTTTTTTTTTTGAAAAAAAAAATAAAAAGCCAAAAAGAGTTGACATACTAAAGATGTCATGTTAACCATTGAAGGAAACAAATCCTCCGTAATACACCAAAACAAAGATTTTTAAATTTATTTTTGGTGGATATTGTTGTTGGCTTCTTTTTTTTTGTAGCTTGTATTTTGTAAGCAATTTTGAACATAATATGGGTTTGAGTTTTTTGTCGGTTTTTGTGTTCATGCTAAGCTCTTCTACTGTCATGGGTTTGAATTTTTTGTGGGTTTTTCTGTTCTTCTGCATATTTCAAGGGAGTTGTCACACCCTAATACCAATTTAATAGTTGGTGAATTGCATGGCAGACTATTATTGAGAGCTGTTGGATGGGCATATTCACGACTTATGCCTTAATTTGGACTGTAGATAGCAATCCTCGTTTGTGGGGTATGCTCGTATAAATTTTTTTATATTATATAACAAGAATTACAAAATACTATAAGGTTTGAGGTATTGTACTCAATGGTGTTGATTTCATACGTGTTATAAAGGGGTATTTTAGGGGATATAAAAGGTGCTCTCGTTGCCCTACGTCACGCCCCGTGCGAATATGCATCCAAATCAAAGGGGATTTTACGGGGAATTTAATTTAGAATTGTTGGATGTAATGGTTTGTGTTATATAAAAAATATTTGGGCCCCGAAGCAGGAAGATTAAAAGCCATGAGAAGAGATTGTGAAAAGTCAAACAAACTAAAGGGGTTTTTAAGTATCAAAACTAAAATAATGTCACCATGTGATTAACAATATCGAATACACAACCTATTATGGGATGGGATTTGAACCCATCATATCCTTGAATAAAAAAGCCTTGGAACACAATGATGAAAACGCTCAAAAGAGGCCATTGGTTCAATAGCAATAGTACTTGTACCTGCATTGATAATTGTAACGCGTATTGGGTTACGATGATAGCCAGCTGAATTGGACGATGTAGAGGCAAAGAGATTCTGAGGAAAGTACAAACTCCATTGCAAAGACTAGGTGGAACGCTCAAGCTGCGACCACGCAAGAATATGCTTTCTATGAAGTTCTTCAACATAGCAAAATTGGCTCCCTGGAAGTAGATGTGTGTATATTCTCAATTCTGCATGTATTCTCAATTCTGCCCTTCTGCGCCTCATCTGGATATGCACATGCATACACATGCGCAATGTTCATGCACAAACACATGCAAAGAAAGACAACAACCTTCGAATTGTTTCAACTAATGAAAATCAATGGCCCAGAAAGGGTGCACTCTAGAAATACCATTTAGTACACCTCAACGAATACAACAACAAAATCATAGAAAAACCATGTGAGAAAAACGTATAAAAATCTAAAAGTAATCCCCTGTTATTGTGCTAGATATTATGCAACGTAAGCAACTCAGTTCCCCAAAATAGGGAATCAAGATTTATAAGACAGTACAAGAAGGCAGCAATTACATGGAATTCTACTCATTTCATAATAAAAATTATGGGAAGCCATAGTACATTGTTAAAATTTGTGACAGAATCAATTGGACTATCTGTGGTATGAAAACAAGAACTTACCAGAACCAAATCGACATCAATCCATTATTTCCTGATCAAATGTGACCTATATGCAACATAAGGACAAGTTGAGCAAAAAAAAAAAGATTTTACAAATGCCCGCTTTAACAAAAATGATTTTGCAAATACCTCTATGTGAATAGATGCACAAAGGTCACATCTTGCCATGATATTTATGGGCTACATATGCTCTCAACTCTTCGTTATTGCAACATGAATTTATGTGCTAGAGCTTGTTAAAGAGACTCCATCATCTATCTGTCATCGAGAGTGTATCAGCTCCAAGCATCCATCAAATTTTCAAATGTTGTTTCAAGCAAAGGCCTATGCCAACAGAATTGCTTATGCCATATAGATAGAAACAACCTATGGCAATAACCACAGGTCAGCATCTAAACCGCTTTTTGCTAGCCTGAGCTTGATCAAACTATCGCTCAAACATCAAATACAATCTGTTATTTCTTTCTTAATGCTCCTTTTCCAAAACCCTATGAAATTAAACCAGAGCTTCTGAAGGAAAAGAACCCGAAAATAAACAAGAACCTGCAATGGATCTGGCAAGAATCAAGCTTGGATCTGTGGCCGAGTATGCCTATAAGCAAGACACAGATGCGCCATAGCTAAACCTCTGGCATCTGCTCCGCCAAGAACTAGCCAAAATGCTCTTGTGCTTTTTTTTTAAAAAAAGGAGCAAAACCAAAACCCAGTGTAAAGAGCAATTTGTGCTTTTTGAATAGTCCCAATAATGGTTTCAATGGATTACAATACTCTAGAGATCAATGGTTTGGCACCAAAACAATCCCTAAAAAAACCCCTATTTTTAGGAACTGTTTTAGGGATTGTTTTTTTTTAGAATATAATACTTTAGAGATCAATGGTTTGGCATCAAAACAATCCCTAAAAAACCCCTATTTTTTATTTTACCAAAACCCAGTGTGAAAAGCAATAGAAAACAAAATTGGAGAAGAAGTTTATTTGTACAGGAAAAAAGAAAAAAGAAAAAGAAAGAAAGAAGAGCAAAACTAGCAGAAATGCAGGCTTGAGGAAAGAGTAGAATAGCAAAAACAAAGAACTGGCAAATGTAGAAAAGAAATATATCTGACATATATATGTTCTTATAATGTTGTGTTACGCTTATCTGGACCGTCGATCCAGATCCTACGGTCCACGTCGCTTTGGGACGAATCCTACGGTGCACATCGCCTGGGGATTTGTATATGTAAGTGATCCTACGGTCCAGGTTGTTCGCAATCTGGACCGTCGATCCGAGATCCTACGGCCCACGTCGCTTGGGACGAATCCTACGGTGC